>JAXGGA010008524.1:0-56360 GCA_038373865.1 Uloborus plumipes
TTTTAGAAAATGATCTTGACTGCCGAAATAAATTATATAAAATTCATAGTAGAAAAAAAATCTCTAAAGTTCAATAATAGGAAATGTAATTTCTTTTATCTCTCTTCAGTCGTGTTTTTTTCCTCTTTTCTTTTTTTTCTTCGAAATAAAATAGGTATCATTCATTTCAAATACTGAATTTTAAAATTTATCTCCAGCCATTTCTCGGTCTTGAATTTTCTGGTTAGACTTTTTAACATTAGAATTTAATTCTCATTCCTTGGAGTCACTCCGCATATATTTCTCTTAAAAGTTAAATTGATTATTTTTCTAAAAAATTGAATTTGATAAATTTATTATTTCAGAAAGTAGGTTTCGTTACCACGCCCTTTTAATTAATTAACTTAATCATTAAATTTCCTTTTAGGTTTTTTATTTGCATAAGCAAATGCCTGTTATAACCGACATGAAAAAAAATATTTTTAGCTAATAAACTCTAGTTCTATCTATCTTTGCTTTGATCCTCATTTACTTTTAAACTTGGAAAGTTATGTCCTACTGCAAGAATTAAATTCCTTATGCTCTTCAATTTCTAATTTTTAATTTTGTATTTTTACTTGTTTTATTTATTAAGCCGTGAAATTTTTCTGTTGAGATTCAAATCTACATTTTCTACACGTTGAAAATTGTACAGAATTCTGAAAGATTTTGTTTTAAAAAGGATCGTTAATAATTACTGAAATGTAATACCTAGAACTTTGAGAGAATGAGTTAGATTAAGTTCAAGTTTCCGGTAATATGTGTCTTTTTTAATGAAAGTGATTTTTTTTTTACATGAAGTGCTTTAATCGTTAAACATTTGGGGTGGACCGACCATTGAATAAGCACTCCTCAGTGAAGGATCAAGTTGGAATTTAAAAAAAAGTTTCAAAATTTTTTTCTAGGATGAATTGGCAGTAGTAACATCCATTTATATGTTTCCAAAAATGAATTCTGGAAAATATTCACTGTTTGGGGGTGTTGTTTAACTTGTGTCTTTTTTTTTTTCAATCTCCCCCCCCCCCATAACTAAATAGAAAAAGTGACGCATAGACTGCAAAACTGTTGTTTTTACAGTATAATACTGGCAGCCGAGGTTCCAATTCAAAACTGTAAAATACACAGTAGTAAACTGTAAAAATTGCAATTTCACAGTTTCTTACTGTAAAGTGAGAAATTTTACAGTTAATTGCCATAAAATTTAGCTGTATTATTTCGTAAAAACAACAGTATAATACTGGCGGCAGAGGTTCCAGTTTAAAACTATAAAATGCAAGGAAATAAGCTGTTAAATTAGCAATTTTATAGTTTATTGCTGTAAAATTAGAAAGTTTATAGTTTAGTACTGTAAAAGTAGCAATTTTGCAGTTTATTACTGTAAAATTAGTAATTTTTAGTTTATTGCTATAAAATAAGTTATACTGTAAAAACAAGATTTATTTTTACGGTGTAGCCGTAAAAGATCTTCCACTTAAAAGCAAGAAAAAATGCATACGATATCAGTTAAAATGTTTTATTGTCATGTGTTAAGGACTAGTTTTTAACGGTGTATGAATTTTTGAAAATGAAATTGGTTTTGAATGTTCATTCATTGGTCGATCTACCGTAGCAAACGTTTTCGGTTATTGTATTTATTTTACTGCAAAAGATTAATTTTGTTTATATATTTAGAGTTTAACCGGTAAAAAGCTATAATTCAGCGATGGTACATCTAAACGAGAGCGGAAGAGCTAGTGTCACAAATGCCATGTTGGTATACGGGAAAGTAGATTCGTTTAGTTCTGGATGAGCTAATTGCTTTCGATGAAAGCTGTTTCTGACCATTTTAAAACTTATTTAATCGAAGCGTCCTTGTCGTTTTACACATAATCTTCTTCCTCCATCACTCTCCAGGGGATACTTCTCAGCTAGTATTTGTATGATACCAAAAGTACCAGGTGCTGCTATACTTACCATTTTGTTTTTCTGGCATCTGGTGGCTTAAACTGTGAAGAAATTAGATGGCAACTATCATTCTGAAAATCTTTCATGCTTAAATTTGCTTATGAAAACCCTAATTATCATTCTCACGTATTACAAACTGTAACATGACGCGATTACTTGCAGATGGAGATTTCTGTGAGTATACCCATAAATAATCAACAGTAAAGCCCATATTTTGGTAAAATATTTGTTTACTTTTTGTATTTTCACTCAGTATTTGAGGTATTTTTTTGCATTAAATAGAGTTACTCACAGAGTTACTCCTACAAACGTATTTCATACCCTGAAAATCAGAAGTCAGCTTCAAAAATTTAGTCAAGCTTATCTTCACTCTTTCTCATTTGAATAAAAACGTAACATCGTTGAAAAGGAAGTAACAGACGTAAGAACTCTTAAAATATTGCACTTAAACCTGTGTTTCCAACTTAAATTCAAAACGTCAAACATGCTAAATGTTAAAAAACAAAATAGTCAATTGCTATTTATCTTCCCAGGCTGCTCTCTATTTCATCTTTAAAAGTTAGCTTTTTATTGATTTGATGACGACTATAGTCTTCGCTATTTTTATATAATGCACTTCTCCAAAAATGCCAAGAAGTATTATTCAGCTATGAAAAAACTCTCTCTAGCTATACCTGTAATTCATACATATACATATATATATTGTTTTAAGTATCTTTCTGTACTAAATGAAAAACTCGGCCAATGACTTTTTGCTAAAACATAAATTTTTCTTTCTTTCAATCAAACAGAGCATAGTCACAAAGTTGAGCAAAGCTTGGGGAGAAAAAGTTTTAGTTGAAAAATAAATTAAAAAACAAAAGATCCTACAAAGAGAAAAAGCGAATCAGGTTTAATTTTTCAATTTAGACTTAATATGTGGTGCGACTTCAAAAAGGTATCAATAATAAGAGCGGATGATTTTAGGCTGTGAAAGGAAGCAATAATGAAATCTTTTTGTACGGGAATTTAGCTCCTAAATAAAAAACGTTGATAAAGAATTTTCTTAACATAGATGGAAGTAAATTTAACCGATCTTAAACGCAGTATATCAAAATATAAAGCATAAATTTAAAGACACACATTTTTATTTCCCCTAGGTAGCAATATAACTCTTCACCCTACACTGCGCATGATTTTTTTTCTTTGAAAGAAATATATATGTTTTTTAGTGTAATAAGAAAACATTGGAAAACATTTTAAAAAATTAATTTTGAGGATTGATGTTTATATTTGCTTTAACGATACCTAATACTTCCTTTTTATGCTTGAGTTGCCTTATGCATGGTCATAAGGATAAATAGTCCATGTAGCCAATTGGCAACATTATGCAGTGTAGGGTTAAAACAAACAATACTCTAACCATACAAAAATCAGACACAAATGTAAATATTTTTCTTCATTTATTGCGACAATATTATATCTTCAAGTAGGTATGGAGAACTATTTATCTTAAAGATAGTTCAAGCAACGTTGCTAATACTTAACAATAAAGAGTATTGGAAAAGTATCTTTGATCTAGTTTCATACACTGCAAAAAATGAACTGTTGTTTTTACAGTATAATACTGGTCGCCGAGGTTTCAGATTAAATCTATAAAATGCACGGTAATTAACTGCAAAATAGCAATTTTACAGTTTATTACTGTAATATTAGCAATTTTACAGTCTAGTATAGCAATTGTGCAGTTTATTACTGTAAAATTAGTAATTTTTATAGTTTATTACTATAAAATTAGCTGTATTCTATTGTAAAAACAACATTTATTTATCACAGTGTATATCGGGAGCGACGGTGGCCAAATATACAACATTTGGCCCATGTTACAATCGACGTATAGTCACTCAGGCTAGCTTTTAACCACAATAGTCACATCTACTCAATGGCACAGCTGCCTGCATAAGTCACGCGAATCAAATTTTGAATGGTGATAAAAACCACACTAAACGAGTAATAAGCTTTTTAAAGAAAACTTTTAAAACCCAATTTCTTAATGTATCGTATTGGATAAATCTTTTCGAAGTTATGCTTTTTGTTTTTTCTAATCATACTATCCATTTTATGGCGTCCTTTGAGTTCTTTGATTTCTGCTATTCAAATTAGAGTACGTAACTTTAGGGGAATAATCATAATGTGGAGCACTTGACTCTTTTTTTCTTTAAATACAGGGTGTTTGCAAAAGAACTTCCATAGCTTGAAATGTCATAGCAGCAAAACCATGAGAGATAGAATGGTGAAGCATGTGTTATGTTGCACAAAAAGATCAGAATTTTTTTTATATTCCGTTTTTTTTAAAAAAAAAAAGCTCGAAAGTCAGATATTAGAGGGTGCTGTAGTCAGATGTCTTTTAATTGTAGTATGAAAGATTGATTAATGAACAGAGGTCAAATCTCATTGCAGTGGGTTTGATACGGCCACCTTTCACGACAGTAATATGACACTTCAGATTGCATGATGTTGCAGCTGCGAAGAGTGGACATATCAAACCCTTTGCAATAAGATTTGAACTATTCAAAAAGCATACTTTTATACTCCAGTTACAAGATATTTCGCTACAGCAGCCTCTAAAGTCCAATTTTCGAAATATTTTTTGAAAACTGCTGCGAGAGTTAAAAATTCCAGCCCTGCATGTGCTCATACCACTTGCTTCACCTCTCTATCTCTCATGGTTTTGGAAAAGGTACTAGAAACGGTTTTGCTGTTATAACCTTTTAAACTTGCGGAGCTCTTTCTAAAACACCCAGTGTTTTCCCAAACTGGTTAAAATCACAGAGATCTCATTTGCTCATTAAACGTTGCCTAAAATCAATTTCGTTGAAATGTAAAATTTAATGCTTAATTTTTAAATAAAGCAATCCATTAAACAAGGATACGTTGCATTAAAATGAGAAAGAAATCACCCACATAAATAAACTAAGTCATTAAATATGTAAAATAATCTGCCAAATAAATAAATTAACCCATTAATGTCTGACTTTTTTTTTCCAAAGAAATTTTGTATACTGGTTACAAACACTGTTTAATGGATAGGAAAAATAATAAAAAAATACTATGTAAAAAATAATCTTTTTATTAAGGAAAGAAAATTCGTCCCTTAAAAGCTACGATAGACCCCAGAGGGTACATACTTTTTTTACTTAAATTTTTTTCTGCCTACGATATAATTTTTAAAAAGACATTTTATAAGAAGAAATGAAATCATCAATTAAGATAAACTGGGAAGCTGGGAATAACCTTGAAAACTTAGCTTTTTTTTTTTTTTGAGATTGTGAATGATGTCATTTTTGATAAAAATCATATTAAAACTGCTACAGAACACACTTTACAATGGTTATGTGTTGCAATCTGTTAATAACGAATTGAAACAATACCAAGGTACTAATTAAACACTATAATTTGGTTGAAATGTGAATTTTGGGGAAATTCAGACCCTTTTTTGGACCGTCCCTAAAAAGGGACGCTAGGCATTAATGGATTACATCTACTCACGTTAAAAGGTTTCACGGGACGGTTATCGTGGTATCGACAAATTCAAACTCCCGCATAAGAACGGGTGCATAGGTTAATTTATCTATCGCATCCTGTCTTATTGTTGAGTAATTTACATGTGTCATAAGGTCTATGTAACTCTTGGATTTTATTATTAAGATTTGGTGTATTCAATATTATTTAATTGTAGTCACGTTTATTTAATTTTCGTGACAACGATAAATGCTTCTGTAGCATTGAAATTCATTTTTGAGACCACTTTTTGAGAAAAAAAAATAGTAACAGCAATTTCGGAAACACGTTCACAAACCCAATAAACTGAGAGTGATAACAGAAGAATTTGGGGGAAACGATCAAGATTTCGTATAACATCGTTTGCGATACAAATTCATTACATTAGAAAAAAAAATTCCTTTCTTTACCTCTTCAAAATATTTTCGCAACAAAAACAAAAACAAAAACGAGTAAATTTAAAGGAAAAAAAAGCACGAAAAATATGGGTAAACAATGCAACTTAAAACTGATATAAAATTAAATTGTTCTCTGCAATATCAATTAATTATTTAATGAGATTAAGTAAACAGAGGTTAATCTTATACACCTTGAAGGGAGACTGTATTAAAAAATCTATTTAACTTTCCAATAACTTCGCAAATGAGAAAAACAAATAAAAATTTACCGACGGTTGTTATTTTAATAAAGGCAGCTTAAAAAGTTAATTTTTCATGCAAATTGGGTTTATTTTCGACTTTTTTGCAATAACGAAAGTATCTAAAGCCTTTTGAGAAAAATAATCTCATTGTTATCGATATAAATCGATTTTCTGAAAAGTAGTTTCAAAGTTTCCGTTATAAAGAAGTTTTTATCTTAAACTATTATAATTGGAATTATTTCTCTTAGGTATTTTAAGCGATATTATTAAATTGCATTACGAGAACTATAAGTATTTTCTTGCTTCGAACTCTCTGAGCTATTTATTGAAGTAAAATAGAAATAACTTGTACTATAATCAGTGCCTTAGTTGGATGCAGGCTTTAAAAATGTTAGGCTTTTCGGTATACTAAGGTAAGTGCTCCAGTAGTCGGCCAGTTTCCAGTAGTCGGCCACAATAACATAAAACTCCTCATAAATAATACATTTTTAATTCAAAATCACATATTGCGCATTCACACATTCATGTACCTATCCTCAATCACCAACCAGTGGCAGTTAAGTTTTGGGTACTTTTTTTGAATGAGTAATGAGTCATTTCATTTTGAATGGTGTGCCCGTCATCAAAGATTGCGATTCTGCTTATTTTTCAGCTAAGAGGACACGTCTTCTTAAAATGGCCAATAACACTTATTCATTTAATTCTACTGTAAATGTGAGTGATTTTTATTTTAGTGGAATGTCTAACATAATGTTTCAATGAAAGAGCGAATTCCTGGTTAGACTCGATTGTTTTTTTAAAGGGGTGGCCGACTACTGGGTACAGAATTCTTCTGCATTTCCAATAGTCGGCCATGGTACTATGCTATAAAAGAAAAAAACTTAAGTGAGAGACAAGATTTATGCATCGTTAAGAAAAAGTCAAGCAATTCATTAGCAGTTGATATCCCACAGCAGGTGAACTTATGCGATTTTAGATTAGTTTCCTCAAGGCATGGTATGTCTTAGAAAGCGTTCGAAACAAAGAATTAAAGTGTGCTTTAAGCTAAAAGCAACTGATCTTACTGTATGAGAAAGGTTTTAAAAAGCCTTTCATCCCAGATGTGCTCATTGACAATGATGTGTGATGATTACAATTATGGAGAGAAATTAATATATTTACAGCCATCGCTTAGGTGTCAAGAGCTTCACAAACTTCAGCTAGAAATGACTTACTGTTGTTGTTTCTGAAACCACTCAGAAACCCGAGCCCGAGTAGACACATCTACCCGATTTAAGGCGGAATATGTACGGCTTCCGTTTTTATGAGTACCATTAAGGTGGAAGTCCGATTTAGCTTTACATACATGCCATAAGACCCGTTTATAGGGCAAAGGCAGCCATTCACAACACAACACAGTCATTCACACAGAGGAAGGACAAGGACAGGAGAGGGTGAAAGTACATCCATGCCTGAGTCGGGATTCGAACCCGGGACCACCGCATCAGGGTCAGACTCCTATGACCACTGGACAAGGTGGCCGGCAATTACTTACTGCAAAACCCGTCTGGAAGTTTGATGACGAGTACTATGGTTGGGGAAAATATTTGAGGAAACGCATCTTTTTTATGAGGTAGATGTCATCGATGTCGAACTTTTGCTGCCCTCCCCCCCCCCCCAAAAAAAACAGCAGTTTAGGCTACTTACGCTTGCTTTAAATGAAACAGCAGACATTCATTTTTTTTTAAATAAGTGGTTTGAGATCAACTCCTGATTATCTGCGGATCAGCGAACATCGCGGATTTTCTGAAAAATAGGTAAAAACCATACTAGCGTATGCATCATCTAAAAAAGTCCATAACAACACATACATTTAAAAATCATAGCAAAAAATTATAACATTAAATGTAAAAAACATGTTTTGAAAAGCTAAAAACGACTATACTGGAATGCAACTTAACTTCACACTAAACGTCACTACGGGCGGAGCCAATAAGAGCTCACAAGCAGTCAGCGATCTCCTCTAATTCGCCAAGAAGGCTGTGACGTTTTATCTAGCTCGCTTTTCATAGGCTAACGTCACGCTGACGTCACGATGTTGTTGTCAAGAAAGGTTGCAGTGTAATATAATAACGCACTTGCATTTTCTGCATTCTGCAATTTATCACCGTGAAAAGAAAACAAAGGGGTGAAAGAGCCGCGGATAGTCTGGAGTTTACTGTAGTTTAAATTTGTTTTGTTTTTACAATAAGACACCAACTACTGTCCGTCAGTGAAAACCGCGCCTAGCACTCGGGAACCATTTCACTTTAAAAAAAGGGGTGATGGGTTGTGAGTGAGAACTTTCCGAAGTTTCGATTCAAAACTTGCATTTTTGTTATCCTTTTGACATATTCAACTAAACTATGTATTGAAATTAGCATCGTTCCGCGTTGTTTGATACGGCTCAAAATGCTTCTTATTATTCTTCCCTTATTGTTATCTTACCATGACCCCTAATTTGGTAAGATCACAGAAGAGACCTGACGCATGCGTAAGGTTTTACATAAGAAAAGCAGACAGTATGTTGTTTATATTATTTATATAGACCTAGTAGACCTAGTATAGAGGATGCCGGTTAATTGAATCAGTGGTTAACTGAATCTGTCACTTTAATGAACCAAAGCGTCAAAATCAGAACAATATCCACTTTTATTGAATTAAACGCTTTATTGAAGCAGAACTGTTTAGAACAAGCTGGATTCACGATTGCAAAGTTCTGCTCTTGTAAGAGTTTAGCTATCTACTACATCAAAGATAACGCTAAAGAAATGCAATTAGTATTTCCTTTCAAGCAAGGGACATTTTTCTTTTTAGCACTGTGCTGTTTTTGCCTAATACACTCCATTCTATTTTAATCGTCATATTGATTTCTCCACCATATCGCGGATACAGAATTTTCTTGACCTAAATAAGCATTTTTTTAAGTTTCTTCACTTCAAGGATTTATGTTTTTATATTCTACTCTGGTTGAAAATGATTCCCTCATTTTCAAGCATAGGCTTCACATTTATTACAAACGCCCTAAGCAGAATAAATTGTTGAGAGTAGAATTGTAGTAGCATTGAATATTGACAGCTGAGAAAGTTAGTTCCGAATATTCAGGACCATTTAAAAGGTTTTCACTTACCCCGATAGCATAATTTGTCAGGACAAAGTAACGGTAAAGTTGAACTTCGAAGAGATGGCGGGTCAACTGGAAGCGGAAATGGACCACTTCATTTAAAAATAGGTTGGATTAGCGAAAACGCATGACTTCACTGTGCTTTATTAGGTTTTATCTAGGTGTCTTAATAAATCAGGACTTCAAGTACAGCCAACAATGTAGCATAGCTAGTAACAAAGCCAATAGGATGCTTGGGTTTATTAATAGATCTGTTTCAAACAAATCTAAAAAGGTTCTTCTGCCTCTATATAGAAGTTTGGTAAGACCTCATTTGGAGTTTGCGGTTCAGTTTTGGTCCGTTTATCTGAAGAAAGATATTAATTTATTGGAAAGGGTACAAAGAAGGGCTACAAGGTTAGTAAACGGATTTTCTAATTTAGACTATGATTCCAGGCTTAGAATGCTTAATATGTATAGTCTTGAGCAAATGAGAACCAGAGGGGACATGATTCAATTATTTAAATTTATTAAAATGAATGATGTTGCAGGGTTAGATTTTTGCACGGAAAGCAGGACAAGGAGTCATTGTTTTAAGCTGTTTAAATCTCAGGCTAATCTGGAAGTTCGAAAAAATTACTATTTTAGCAGGGTAGTGGGAACTTGGAACAGTTTACCGGAAGAGGCGGTAAGGAGCAATGGAGTAGATAGCTTCACGATTGCCATTGATCTTCATTGGGGTCTTTAATTTGACTAGGACCAGCCCAGTTGGGCCCAGAGCCTGCTGCTGGTCGTCACATTTGTATTTGTATTTCACGTTCTCGCAGATCCAGCCTATTTCAAAATGAAGTGGTTCGTTTCCGCTTCCAGTCTGCCCGCCATGTCTTCGCGGCTTAACTATAATCCTGTTACAACAAACCATAGTCACAAGTAATAAAACGGCAGAAATGCGACGTTCGTGACACATTTGTGACATGATCGTGGGACTTCCTTTCAACGTCGCTGCAGCTAACTTATGACTGGTCATTTTATGAAGTCGGAGCGAGCTGATGTTTGTAGTTGCTGCAACCTGTTGATGACTTCATAATTACATTTCGTAACTATCAACTGAATTCGCTATTAAAGTTGGCGATTGTTTAAAGATTTTAACTGAGTACTCATTTTTTTCAGTAAAAAAGAAATAGGCGGTATACAGCTTATTACGAATAGCTTTAAATGTACCGCCTATTTCGTCTCTCAAATTTTAATTTAAATTTCATTTGCTGCTTTAGAATTAATCAAAGTATAAACATATAATTATATCAACTGAAATTGTTTACTGTTGTCATTAAGAAATCATATATTTATTTTATTTCATACTTTTTAGTGCGATTAAAGCTGATAGAAATTTTTTTTTATATTTTTACAATTTCTCTTCTCTACTTCAAAAATTTTGAGTTGTGACTATTTTCTTTAGGGTGCAGTATACATATATCGAAGAATTAGACGTTATTTAGATGAATATTGAAACACCTCTTTGAAAGAAAAGCCGAGAAACGGAAAACTCGAGGTGTTCCCAAATCGATTAACTGTTCTTTACACAGCAAGACTTTAATATTGTATTACAACAAGCACAAAATCAATGCGTTCAGTGGGAAATGTACAGGTTGTTTGATTACGTCGTAACTTCGTTCATCACATAACCAAATTGATTCTTCATCAAACAACCTTTAGGAATTCCCTGCGAAGCGGAAGCGAGCGATTAATAAAAGCTGGATTTGGTGAGGCGTTTTAGATAATATTTAAGAAAGGAATAAAAGGATGGTGTTGTCTCAATGTAATCAAAAGAAATATGTAGAATTCTTACGTGCGTAGAAAAAAAATGATTTTTTTTTGGGGGGGGGGGGATATTATGTAGAAAAACGGTTGAGTTTTTTTCGTTTGTTCAGTTTTTCGGTGCGTTTTCAATATTTTATGTACTTAAGACAGATTTTTTTCCTCCATTTATGGAGAGTACGGCAAAAAAGCTTCATGTTCAAGAACTATACAGTGAACTCTCACTTATACGCCGCCTCATTTATGCACCTTTTTCACTTATATGACGATTTTGAATGGTCCCAGCACATTTCATAGCAAAATAATGATAGTATCGTTCGTTTATGCGTTGCTCTAAAGATAAATATTTCACTTATGCGCCGAATTTTCCCTAAAATGTATGAAAATTTATTCATTTTCTTTAAAAAATAAGCATTTTTCTTTACTTTCCTCTTTAATCTTTCGCCTTTATTGCTCACAGAAGGTATTTTTTCCGCATGAACTAGAGTTCGGAGAGGGACAATTATCTTTTATGCATCGTTTTAAAGGGAACAGTTTGTAATTAGGTATGCTACAACTTTTGCTTTCTCTTAATCATTATAGTTACATTACAGTAATTGCCAAATTGTAGTAATATGTCCCATTTCTACAGAAACATTCTTATTCACTCTGTCATTAAAACCCATGTTGAGTTTTAGTACTTTAAATAGGCTTGTTCACTTATACGTCTCTCTCACTTATGCGCCTTTTTCTGTTGGTCCCTGGGGCAGGCGCATAAGTGAGAGTTCACTGTATAAGTTTTTTTCCTGAGTAAACTGAAGCAGTAAAAAGTTAAGGGTGCATGTTGACTTTTTTTAGGTTTCGAGAAAAATGTTAGCTACGTTCAAACATTACCAACGAACCACACGAGTAGTGTATTAAGATAATAGTGAAACATGTTTTTGTGCGTGAATTATTTGCCTTTGGTTCTTCGGTACGAAATATAAGGTCCTAAATTCGAACGACATGTTTAGAAGAGTCACAAAATTTATCAAGAAGGGTTTAAGTGTGCATTTCTAGGTAAATATTTGAGAACTTTTTTTAAAAAACCTATTCGAATACTAAATATTGCTAAAGCTTATCTTACGATAAATAGGAGAATATGAGGCAAAGTGAAATAGTTAAGATAACATACTTGTTTCACAATGAACAGATTGCAAGTTTGTTCTAAAAATCAGTGTACATAAAGATGGATCTATTTTTTTATACAACTTGTGACGAAATTCTATTTTTCACTTTGGCAGCTATTTTGCTCCTTTAAAAAAAAGGTGGAAATTTTGCACCTCGAAAACCATGGGGCAAAGTGCAAAATACAATAATGCAATACAACATTTTCTATTTTATGAGTTACAGAAATTTTCATCAAATGAATGCGTAGATAAAAGAATAAATGTACTATTAATAAAAAAATAAACAACAAAAATGAATTAATAAATAAATACATTAATTTATATACGAGAAAAAGAAATGAGTGAATAAAAGAGAGAATGAATAACAAGATAAGTGATGAATGAATAAACAAGTGAAGTAATAAATAAAAGAATGCTAAAAAATTAACAAATGAAGAAATAAATATGTAATTTAGTAAATAAATGCGTAAGTAAACGAAATAAACTATTTCACTTTGCCCATCCATCCACTTTGCCCCGCGTGCACTGACAAATTACATTGTACATTTAAAATAAAAACATGCCTAATGTAAACTAAATAAGGACTGCACTGGACATCAGTAGATCTCAATCAACAGTTATATAAAAAACTTTATCATTTTATAATACATTTATCCCCTCTTAGTGTGACTGTAAAAGTAGCTCGGAGGGAAGTTATGCTCGTGCGTCGCTGGTGCAACATCGCTTCATCAAGCTGATCCAGTTCGTTACATCAACAGAATATAAACAAATTCATTCTTACGTGTCTCTTTTCCTCCATAAACTCACATTCTTTGCATAGAAAGAGACGTTCCTTGTAGCGTCGAAACGCGTGTCAGCAGCATTTGGCAAATTTTGAGCGTTAAAACGGGGAAAAACGTTAATTTACAGATCTGTCTTGTGAATTGCATTCAAACGTTTGCTAAAAGTAGATGTTTATAAAAACTTAGTTTTTGAATTGTGTGTATTGACTTTTCCTTTTTTCAAATCTAATTTCTAACTTTTCTTTCATCAGTTATTCGGATTATCCGGGATTTCAGATCTCCGGGGTTCGGGGACCTGAGGTTCCTCCAGGGGCGCCCCGAACTAAAATTTTTGGGAGGGAGAAAATTATCAATTTGCCGAATGAAGTTCCAATTTTACCGAATGATAAAATACAAGAATGCACACATGTCGTATATGCATAGCATTAAATGAGAAAAAAAAATAAAAACACAATTCAAAAGCCTAAAAAGAACTACAAATCTCAGTGTTGCAATATTGCCTTCAAATTGCCGAATCATCAGCAAAATGTGCCTAATACGGAAATTATTGGGAGGTCACAGTGACCTCTCGTGACCTCCCATCGGGGCGCTCCTGGGTTCCTCTGTAAATGAGTAAAATAAGCAATGATGAAGATAATAGCAGGTGTTCTTGAATGAATTCCAAAAAGAGCCTCTAAACAAATAAGAAATAGGTTAAGAACACTGTTTCAAGATTTTTTTTTTTTTGGCAGTAATCAACAATCTAAATTAAGAGTATTATCGCCTATGTAGTATTGAAAAATGCTTAAATAGAACTATGATGTATTTCTTGAGAAATTTTTCAAGCAATTCGCTGTCAGTTATTTTTACGTGGAAAACGCTGAACAAAAGATGCATTCACATGGAACAATTTCTTCTACTGAAATGCTTCTGAAATAAAACTTTTAATCGTATGAGATTTGTAAATATTTACCAAATGCTGAATTTTTTTTTTTTTTTTTTCAGGCAGGTTCTTGAAGGTTTTGTGCAGGAATGTTAAAAGTTAAGAGTTTAAATAAAAATGTTTGAAAACACTTCCCGTTTGGACAGAAGAATTTTGCGAGGCCCCAGATTTTAACTAACGATTAAAGCTGATTTTTTTTCTAACAATGTTTACAAGCTGACATTTGAAATAAAGATAAACTAATGTCATATTTACTGGTGTAGAAAATCTACTTAAAATCAACTAATGAGCCAGCAATCTGGACTTCAAAACATGATATCAGAATTTTTTTATATAGAGTATAATTTAATAATAATTTTTAAGTATTTATTTTTAGTGAGCTCTTCTTGTTTTCCTTCTCCAAATGATTTGCTAATTTTTATAGTATGTTCTTTCAGTGACAAATAGGGAAAAGTCTGGAAGAATTAGAGAGCTGCATTTATATGTTTAAATGAAATGAAAATATTTCTAGCTTGCCCTGTAGATGTAGAAGCAATAATCTAAAGTTACTACATCTAGTGGAAAAGGTAGAAAGAATTTTGCACATTTTATTTCGACATATTAATGTTGGAGAATAAATGTTCAACTTATTTTAAGCCTCTTTGTAGTAGCGTTAGCACGATATAGGAAGACAATAGCTTTACATAAAAGAACACATATTTTTTTTTTATTTAAAAATTTTGAGCTTTGAAAATATCACTTTCAGTTTTCTTTTTTTCTTCAAAACATGCGTTAGTTCACCCAAAAACAGCCCATCCATTTAATCAACCATCCACTTCCCTCCTTGTGGTTAGATTAGGTGGCATTTGTTATCTCTCTCACACAGACATTAAATTCATTATATTTTTGAGCCGTAATAATTTCACATTTTGTATCAAGGTTAGCACAATGTATTACGTAATATCAGCATGCAATGATAGAACCTGCATTAAGTTTTTTTAGTACAATTTTACATACTACTGATTTAAAACTAGCTCATTGCTTTTACACTTGTAAATATTAAGGTAGTAGTCTGGTAACTTGGGTTCAGAAAATCGATTTTTTTTTTTTTTGCTTAATTTGAAAGTACAATGTCTAGAGAATATACTGTGAAAATTTCAGACAGAAATCTGTACTAATAATAAAGCTGAAAGTTTGTCTCTCTTTCTTTCTTGTCTGTCTATTACGCGCGTAGCGCCAAAACCGTTCGGTCGATTTTCATGCCACTTGGCACAAAATTAGTTTGTAGCATGTAGTTTTGCACCTCGAAGCGATTTTTCGAAAATTCCAGTTCGTTTTTTTTCTATTCGATTCTTAGCGGAAATTCGATAAAATAGGGAAGAAATATTTCACACACATTTTCAAGTCTTATGTCATTCGAAAGCTTGAAATTTTCTGCACAAAATGAAGTTTTTTCGAAGTTTCTACGATCATCAGGAGAGCTGTAACAAATGTTTTTAGAATCCCGAAATTCAAGGCTTACCTTCAGTAAAGCAAGCCAAACGATTCTAAAATGGTTGAGCTTTAGAATAAAATTTGTTTGAAAAGAGAGATAAAATAAATTATTTTATCAACGGAAATCAACTTTTCATGTTGTTACTATGGTTACGTGTTCATACTTATTTTTGTTTCGTTCTTTTTCCAGGGTTGCCAGCGTCAATCTTCGTAGGCTACGGCCAGACGTAGTATTTTTGATTCTACGGTAGTATTTTTTCGGCCCAAATAAAGAGCATAGTATTTTTCTGGCAACCCTTTTCTAATACACTAATGACTTAATTAAAAGATTTGGCGGATTTTTTTTTTTTTTTTTCATTTTCATAGATTTCGCATTTCAGCAACATTGATTTTGGCAACGTTTGGAAACAGTAGTATTTTGTAATATTCTTTTTAGAGGAGGCGTAGTATTTTTTTGTTCCAATTCTCTGGCAACCCTGTCTTTTTCCCGGTGAAGATGCTTTGGGACCCTGCTTGGCGCGTTTTCAAAAAGTCAACTACGCAAAATAGCTAGGATTACCACGCTTGGCGCGCCTATCGGTTCATTTAGCGAGAAAAGGGTACCTAAAGCACAGATTAACGAAATATCGTATCAATTGCGATATTGCATCGTTTTTTTAAAGTGTTTCATTTCGGAAAATGTATTGTTTTGTTTTTTAAGCTAGGAAAGAAAACTTTCTTCTTCTTTTAAACTTTGGTAAGATTTCTGTTGGTTCCTGTTATCAACAAAATTGTTCTTATTTTCTCTTTTGGCTTATTTTCGTCCATCTCCCTTGGGGTTGCATTCGAATGTTCCAAGGGGGTGTTTTACCCCATTTATCGGGTAAATCAGTGTTTTCAATGCAAGGTGATATGAATTGGTTAACAAAAGTGATATGAATTGGCGCGACCACTTGGTGATATATCGCCAAGCTTTTGATCGCCAAGTATTTGACGCCAGTTGGCGAAAAAAATGTTTTTTTTTTTTTTTTTTTTTATTTAGGTTCAATTTGGCTCTGTTGGCGATATTTTGCGAAATTTTCCACTGAATGATGTTAAAAAATCGACGATATTTAGGAGATTAATCATTGTAAAACATTTTTTTGCATTGTTTCGTAGCAAACTAGGGATACAAATGTTTGAATTGTTATCTTGCTCACTCCAAGCACTATTTTAGCACTTAAGGCATCTACTAAGAAATTTACACGTAAAATTATGTAGTGTGGGGTCCATATCAGATCTTTATATCACTTTGAAGGAATTATAGTTGAATAAAACTAAAATAGAGCATTTTTTCTGCTATATCAATTATTTTACAAATGAACTTTTAATTTTATACCACGGGCAAAGCCGTGCGGGTACCGCTAGTTCGAAATATTTCTGCAGTTATAACGAGTTTCCTAGAGCGCCTCGGAGTGTGTTGTTGAACTTTAAGCGCGTTTTTCTCAAAACATTGTTTTTCTGGTCGGCCCCTAGTCCTAACTTTTTTTTCTACTGAACCGATTGTTTTCAAATTTTAACAGGCTGTTCTACACACTTATAGTTTTCGTCGGTACTAAAGAGAATTTTTTTCACCCCTAACTTTTTATTTTACAACCCTTTCTTGGCTAAAATAACAGGACTTTTTTTAGAAAGCCCGCCATTTTGTTATTTACCCTTGAAATTTCACTTCAGTAGTTCCGACCAAAATGACATGTCTATAGATCTTCTCTATCTCTACTAATAATAAAGCTGAAGGTGGGTCTTCCTTTCTTTCTTTATTTATTTCTTTCTTTCTTTCTGTCGGTCTGTCTGTTACGCGCGTAGCGCCAAAACCGTTCGGTCGATTTTCATGCCACTTGGCACAAAATTAGTTTGTAGCATGTAGTTTTGCACCTCGAAGCGATTTTTCGAAAATTCCATTTCGTTCTTTTTCTATTCGAATTCTTAGCGGAAATTCGATAAAATCAGGAAGAAATATTTCATACACATTTTCAAGTCTTATGTCATTCGAAAGCTTGAAATTTTCTGCACAAAATGACATTTTTTCGAAGTTTCTACGATCATCAGGAGAGCTGTAACAATTGTTTTAAGAATCCCGGAATTCAAGGCTTACCTTCAGTAAAGCAAGCCAAACGATTCTAAATGTAATAGCTCGAGGATAAAATTTGTTTGAAAAGAGAGATGAAATGAATTATTTTATGAACCGAAATCAACTTTTCATGTTGTTACCATGGTTACGTGTTCATACTTATTTTTGTTTCGTTCTTTTTCCAGCGTTGCCAGACGTAGTATTTTTGATGCTACGGTTGTATTTTTTCGGCCCAAATAAGGAGCGTAGTATTTTTCTGGCAACCCTGCTTCCAATGTACTTTAATGACTTAATTAAAAGATTTGGCAGTTTTTTTTTTTTTTTTTCATTTGCATAGATTTCGCATTTTAGCAATATTGATTTTGGCAACGTTTGGAAACAGTAGTATTTTGTAGTATTTTTTAGAGGAGGCGTAGTATTTTTTTGTTCCAATTCGTCGCATCGTTCTTTTTAAAGTGTTTCATTTCGGAAAATGTATTGTTTTGTTTTTTAAGCTAGGAAAGAAAACTTTCTTCTTCTTTTAAACTTTGGCAAGATTTCTGTTAGTTTCTGTGAGCAACAAAATTGTTCTTATTTTCTCTTTTGGCTTATTTTTGTGCATCTGCCCTTGGGGTTGCATTCGAATGTTCCAAGGGGGTGTTTTACCCCTTTTGTGGAGTACCCCTTTTGTGTTCATTTCAATGCAGACAAAAGTGATATGAATTGGCACGACTACTTGGCGTTATATCGCCAAGCTTTTGGTCGCCAAGTATTTGCCGCCATTTTAGCGACATATCACCAAGTTGGCGAAAAAAATTGTTTTCTTTTTTTTGTTTGGACTCAATTTGGCGCTATTGGCCTTATTTTGCGAAAATTCCACTGAATGATGTTAAAATCGGCGATATTTAGGGGATTAATCATTGTAAAACATTTTTTTTTTTGCATTGTTTCGTGGCAAACTAGGGATATAAATGTTTGAACTGTTATCTTGCTCACTCCAAGCACTATTTTAGCACTTAAGGCATCTACTAAGAAATTTGCGCGTAAAAATAAGTAGCGTGGGGTCCATACCAGATTTTTATATCATACCATGAAGGAATTATAGTTGAATTACAACTAAAATAGAGCATTTTTTCTGCGATATCAATTATTTTACAAATGAACTTTTAATTTTATACCACGGGCAAAGCCGTGCGGATACCGCTAGTTAAGAATAATCAAGAATCTTTGATTTCAGATAACGTCAAGAGCCAAAATCACCCGGGCCACCCACGTGCATTTTTTTTTTTTTTTGAGGTTCCAATTTCGAGTGACAATAATAATAGTATAAATTTTTCAAATATTTTTTTTTTATCTTTTCAATATGTAAGTAAAAACACTCTTAATATTCAATATAATTCATTTTTATTTTCCTATAAAAACCACCTTCCAAAGAAGTCATGAAAATAGGCATAAGTTACCAGACTACTACCTTAATGCAGTTTCAGTGCTATGGCTTAGTCAATTTGTTGACCTATTTTTAACCGACTTGTTTCGAAACCTGCAGTTTTAACAATGTAGCTACTGCTCCTGTTCTCTGATGATAAAACAGCTTACTACCCATATTTTGTTTGACGTGTTTTTGAATATTTAATTGTTTTGACTCTTGTTAGTATGTCTATTCCAATTACGCACACACCAGGAACTATTTAAAAATATTTCACATGCAAAAAGCAAACTGCATTTAATTCTTTAGCTATAACTGCACTGTAAAAAATGAACTGTTGTTTTTACAGTATAATACTGGCAGCCGATGTTCCAATTTAAAACTAAAATACACAGTAATAAACTGTAATACTAGCAATTTTACAGTTTCTTACTGTAAAGTTAGCAATTTTACAGTTTATTGCCGTAAAATTTAACTGTATTATACCGTTAAAGCAACAGTGTAATACTGGCAACAGAGGTTCCAGGTTAAAACTGTAAAATGCACGGCACTAAACTGTAAAATTAGCAATTTTACAGATTATCACTGTAAAGTTAGCAATTTTACTGTTTAGTACTGTAAAATTAGCAATTTTCACAGTTTATTACTGTAAAATTAACATTTTTTGCAGTTTATTACTATAAAATGAGCTGTATTATACTTTTAAAACAAGATTCATTTTTTAGTGTGCTCGCTGGTTAATGTGTTAAATTTGTACTGTTCCATCTTCTGTATACACATACATATATTTCGTGTGTTACCGGAAAAGTTTGAAAACCGGCAAAACATTTTCATAATAATACAAAAAATATGAATCCCATGAGTAAAGAGTAAAAAGCATTGTTTTTTCCAGTGCGTTTTGATTGCTTTAACGTGCTCAGACCTCTATTCTCCTGCCATATGCATTCACATGAAATCACGTGCTTTTTCTCATCATATCTCATTACCATTTCATTTCTTATTAATGTGTTTCAGTCTGCCCTTTATGAGAATCGTGTTTTTGCGTAGTTATGCAGAAACCCTGCCTCTTCGTTCATTCAGGCATTTACACACAGTTTTACTTCCCATGAAAAATGCAGTTAAAAATTTAGAGTTCAAGAATCGATGCCTGTAAGAGCCCTGAATGGTCTTTTAAATATTTATTTCCGACAATGGTTTTTATTTCTCTCTCAATCCCTCTTTTTGCTTTATTTTCTACGTTAAAAATTATTGTAAAATATCTATGAAACTGAAATTTATCTAATGGTTGGGGAAACATTGTAATAATAGGAAGAAATGAATTTAACTCGACGTGTTCTATGGTGCCTTTAATTAAGTCTTTTCTTTGTCTTTTAAGAGATTTTTAAATTTCATAAATATTTCCCGTCTTAATTTGTATATTAAATATTGCTTATTTCCAGACAAATGTATGCATTCATAGTTGAGGGAGTATTGTGCAACTTTTCAAACTCCGAAATAAAAGTCCGCAAGTGAAGTTTTTTCCTTACTCAGTAGTTGTCTAATTATTTCGCTTTATTGATGCAATTACTTAACTTATTAATTAAACTATTTACTTCTAGTATATTTTAGTAAAGAATACATTTAGGGGTCACAGGGTGACTACATGAATAAAATGAAGTGCTAAAAAAATTACTTTTTTTTGTACATTGAATAGTCTAACTAAGAAATATTGAATAATTAAAAGTTTCAATACTCAATATTTAATTAAATTCTGAAAGAGTTGACAAGAAAAGAAAGTTAATCTTACTAAACTGTTGAAAAAGGAACAGTTAAGAGTTGCAGTAAGTGACGCACATTAATGAGTCCGACATTAGTTTTGAAAACCGCAACTATCGAGAAATTTGCGATGAAGTCAACCTTGCACTAGAAAATTTAGCTGTGAATGACTTTGTCCTCGTAGAATTCACTACCAAAAAGACAAAAATTTACTATGAATGAAACTTTAATGTTTCCAAAAACAGATGATACATCGATGGTAAACACTCTGATGATAAATGAAAAATGATCAAAAAAGGCTTTGTGCTGAACTATAATTGAAGTTAAAAATCAACGTAAATAAAGCACAAATAAGGTAGAAAGTACAGCAAATAGCTATTTCAAGGCTACAATGGAGCCCCTTCCTCAGTGCAAGAAGCTCAGCAAACAACATGAAAGCTGTAAGAGAACTGAGCGCGAAGCACGTGGGCCCCGGTATTTATAACAAATGGGCCAGTGCGTATGAACTCACGACGAGAGCGGGAAAACACCGACCAATCAGCGATCAGCGAAACAGCCAGGAGAGCGAAGAAAAGGGAAGACAGCAAAGGAAAGTAGGGGAAAGAAACTTTTCTTTGCTGTCTTCCCTTTTCTTCGCTCTCCTGGCTGTTTCGCTGATCGCTGATTGGTCGGTGTTTTCCCGCTCTCGTCGTGAGTTCATACGCACTGGCCCATTTGTTATAAATACCGGGGCCCACGTGCTTCGCGCTCAGTTCTCTTACAGCTTTCATGTTGTTTGCTGAGCTTCTTGCACTGAGGAAGGGGCTCCATTGTAGCCTTGAAATAGCTATTTGCTGTACTTTCTACCTTATTTGTGCTTTATTTACTCTGATGATATTCTGCTAAAATTACCACCACCTACAATTTTAGGTGGCACATGTCGAGATGCATCATCTGTTTCTTTTTCTGTAAAACTTAAAGGCTATAATGTTTGTTGAATTGAGTCAAATTATCATATTAAAAAATACCTTAGTATTTTCATTGTAAGTGTTAGTTTATCTGCAATAAGCAGTATACTTAAAAATATGCTTAGGTGTATTTTATTTCCATTTATGTATCCGTGTTTACTTGTACCCCAAGTATGTTTACAACTGCCCACCCCCCCTACTGGGGCAGATGTGAACAAAATTTAACATATTTTAGACTTATTTTTTGGCTGGAATTTACTATTGAAGAAGATAGGTAACTGCATGGAAATATTAGCAAATGTTTGATTTAGCATGTATAGCACTTGTTTCTTTTATATATGAAATTAATAATGAAAAAATACAAAAATGGCATTTTTGTTCACCTGTACCCACCTCTCCCCTATAATACTGGCAACCGAGGCGCCAGTTTAAAACTGTAAAATGCTCAGTGATAAAATAATTTTTGGAAAAAAAAGGAACTGACTACAGAACTTCAACCGTCAATTGCTCTAAAAAAGTGAAGAATAATTTTATTCTCTCAACAACACCATCGACACTACTTTTAAACATAAGTTTTGAAGTCGGCGCAAAAACACTAAATATAATCATACAAAACTACAATTCAATTATAAATATAAATTTTAATGGATACAGGTTCTTTAATCGCATTTGCATAGATTACATTGACAACCACATACAGGGTGACAAGAAATAACTTGGATACACATCGTACATGGTAACTTTGTTGCTAATGAAAATATTGCGACCAAACTTCAAAATAAGTATGAATACAGCATTTTGTCTAATATATTTAAACGTTTTCGAATTGGCTACCGTTAGTATTAATACAGAGCTTTAGACGTGTCACAAAATTTTCTGCTACGGGCCGTAACTCACTAATTGATATTTTATCTCTTTCCTTCCATGAGGATTTTTGTAGGGATGCCAAAGTTTTATGAGGTTTAGTACACACCCTTGTCTCCAAGATAAACTAAACAGAATAATCCATTGGGCGCAAACCTGGAGAATACGGGGGCCATTCTTGAGCTCCAATGAAGCTCGGAAAATGTGTCTTGCATCAATCTTGAGTGTCTTTAGCTCTGTATGCAGGTGAAAAATCCTGTTGGAAGGATCATCTTTGATTTTCAAAGAACTGTTGTGACCAAGGTAAGACAATGTCTTCCAAAATGGGTTTGTGGTATGTTAGCTGATTATTTTTTATCCCTTGATCAACAAAAACAAGTGGTGTTTCCCCACTAGCACATATCCCACCACAAACCATTACAGTCATTATGGCTATTTTGAGCTTGTTCAACTGAAAACAGTTTTTAATCTGTGGAAACCAATGTTTCCCCTCGATCATCTGCTGCCCGCTTTAACAATTCTTCCGTCTTTTGAAGTCTTGTGCGTTTGTTCTTTGCTGCTAGCTTTTGAGCCCCTTTCATTTTGTAAGGGAGAAGACCAAGCTTAACTATTACCACCAAACGAGGGTTTTCTCTATTGATTTTCACTCCTCTGGCAGCCTTTTTCGTTAAAATCCTATTATTTCGTTAAACTCGCTTTTTGATCACCTTTTGGTGGCTACATGTGTTAACTGCGTTTTCTTCTTCTTCCTGACCTGCCACCATCATGCTCGAGTTTTTTAACCTTTTAATTATGTAGAAAACCGTGTGCTTAGCCAATTTCAATCGTTGAACGATTTCACATTTTTTCGTTTCTTGCTTTATATAATTCAAGTATGGCAAATCGTTTGCGAACCATAATGGTTATCCCAACTTACTTACTTGCACCTATTTAGTAGCTTTCTAGGATCGATTCTCTATCACAATATCATTAAAAATTCAGTGGCATTTACAGATATTTGGTTTGGAACTTCGTCCAAGTTATTTCTTGTCACCCTGTATTTATGTAATGGTATATAAATATTCTGTCTTTAATTTTCAATGATTTCTCTGAAAAACGTTGGCAAAATATGGTTAAAGATCATTTTACATATCGTTTTTTGCGGAGACTTCAAACTTATGTTTAAAAGTAGTACCGACGGTGCTCAAAGAATAAAATTTATTTTTTCCTTTTAAAGCAATTGTTGATTGAAGTTCTAAAGTAGTATTTTCTTTCTTATTTTTTTTTTTCAAAAATATTTTTATTATATTCTTTTTAGTGTAAATGTACTTGAGAGATAAGGTGATAATTCCATTAAGAAACTTCACCTACTTTTCTCAAGTGATAAGATGAAATATTTAAAAAAAAAGAGAACTATCAACGTGTCTAAAATTAAAACGATTGACACTAAAACTAATCCTTGTTATTCTCTGGTATTTATTTTGGTTCTAGGTTAATCAAGGGCATGTAAATATTAACGGCTTTTCAACTAATTTATATTTCAAAGTATAATGCGAGTTACTCGCCATAGAAATGCTATGTACATGACTCCTTATCAGTTATCAGCATTAGATGAAGATAAAAACACCATAGAAATAAATTTCATTATGTGCTCCAGAGTAGCCTTCATTCAAAATCGTTATTACGATTACTGTGCTTATGATTACTATTTACCTCGATTTCTGCAGGATCCAGTTATCAAATCCGGACCATGAGATCATGGGACCACCTGGAAGGCTCATTTCAAATAAAAAAAGAATTTTTGAAATCGGTCCAGGCGTCTTCGAGTAATCGGTGAACATACATTAAAAAAAATCTCGATCAAATTTTATAAACTTTTCCTTTATTGAAGTTGGTTAATAAAATGTAAAATTGCTAATTTTAGCTTTTTACTGTGCATTTTAGAGTTTTAAACTGGAACATCTGCTGACAGTATTTCGCTGCTAAAACAACAGACGATTTTTTGCAGCGTAGTACTTTTGACTGAAGGAAGCACCCCTACACTGTAAAAAATGAATGTTGTTTTTACAGTGCAATACAGCTAATTTTATAGTAATAAATTGTACAATTGTTAAATTTACAGTAATAAACAAAAATTACTAATTTTATAGTAATAAACTGTAAAACTGCTAAATTAACAGTTTATTACCGTGCAGTTTACAGTTTCAAACTGGAACCTCTGCTGCCAGTATTATACTGTTGCTTTTACAGTATAATGCGGCTAAATTTTACGGCAATAAACTGTAACATTTCTTACTTTACAGTAAGAAACTGTAAAATTGCTAGTTTTTGCAGTTTATTACCGTGCATTTTAGTTTTTAATTTTAACCTCGGCTGCCAGAATTATACTGTAAAAACAACAGTTCATTCTTTGCACAATATTAAGTGCTTTTAACTTACAGGCACTATCAGCCTGACAAGAAATAAGAAATTACAGATTCGGCCTCAGTCGGGCTTGGCCGACAGCCCAAGCTTGACCTGGGCATACTCTCCTAATAAGGTATTTATTATACCTACGTCAGCAGTTTTACCCACTTGTTGAATTTTTCTTGCGGAAGTCGTTCATCAATCAATATAATTCAGAGTGGTCTGAAATGTTTCAGAGATTTGCCTCGTTACTCTCGAGTAGAAAAAATTGATTTCTCAATCAATAAAGGTTGAAGGGTTTTTATGAAAATGAATTCGTTTTTATGTTAAAATAAAGTACACTCAAAAATTGATTTTCGATGGAGCTGAAAAGAAAAAGAGAGAGAGAGAGAGAGTAACTTCTAATCTAATGTCTAACGCCTATTGAAATCTAAATTTTAAGTGGGTCATTGGGTAGTGGGGAAAAGTAAATTTGTTAGTCACCTGTGGCCAACAGAAACAATTTCCTTAGTAACTACTCTTGTTAAATTACTGGGTACTTGTTTTCCTCAAAGTGTTAATATTTTTTTAAACTTGTTCTTATTAATTATCCTAAGCAGATTATTTAACGAAAATGATATATTTCAAATAAAATAGTTCATGAAAATTGCGCTTTGAATTTCGTGGAAAAATATTACCAACGCATTTCCAGAGCTGGGATACGCCATCATGCGGTGATTTGAGGAATTAGTTAAAGAGGTAAAACGTTCCACACGCAAAATTTACCAGAAAGGTGATAAATTCGTGAGACGTTAAAAATCTATTTCAAAAGAGCACAAATGAGAAACCACATAAACAAAAAGAAAAAATACTGTTATTCGCTAAGCTTAAAATTAGGTTTTCAAGATTGTAAGGTGCTGGATTTGTTTCTCAGAACTTCTGGACCTCTTTCCGCCGCCATTAGTCAGTGACTGCAGCGCCTCCTTTAGTTTATTTGAATTGGGTTGCTTCTCATTTTCAAAAAAAAAAAAATAAAAATAAAATCTGAAAAAAAAATCTTGCCCTTGGAATTAAAATACGCGTAATCCTCATTTTTTGCAGTTGTTTTGACAAATTCTTCAATCATTCAAAAATACGTTTGGTTAACTTCGGCCACTCTCACTCTAACCGTGACATATGGAAAAGCACATGATAAATCAGTTTGAGAAGAGGGAAAGGGGAAAACAGGCTATTATGGGAGAAAAAACAAATGAAGGCTCGAATCATTTAATCTAATGCTTTCCTAAATGGCTAGAATTCTGCCCCCTCCAGCAATAACTATAACTTCACTTACCATGAAAAACAACATATTTATCTTTTTAATTTAGTGCAGTTTAAAATGTAGAGCTAGGTTTTAATCATATGTCATGAAAATACATTAAGAACAGAGCATAATAGCTTATCTAGAATGTGAAATCCGAAATATTTTGGATTCTTATTCTTCTGCTGAATAAAATCAATGATAAATAATGGCATGGTTATGTTTTTATCAATTTTTGCATTACAACCGATTTTATGTATCGGAAAAGAAAATATGACTTTCTACAGTGTCATTTTCTGTTTTAATATTTGCCATTATTTATGCAAAATGAATGATTTCGGAAGTGTTCTTTTTCATAATCAGAGTTATCAGCTTTACATGAGAATGACGTGAAGCGTAATGATTCTTTTTATCGCCTAAAATTATTTCAATAGATAAAGCGGCGTGATTTCAATGGAAAACTTGCGGTTTACTGCACTTCTTTTATTAATATCTAGGATTCTTAAAAATGTATTAATCAACTTTTACTTTTCAAAAGAGCTAATGCATATAAAAAGTATCGTATGCCCAAGAAAAAGTAAAATAGGGGGATTCCTTTGGCTAAACACTGAAAAATTAGTGAAAACTTTGTTCATAGAAGCCCCTGGGAAAAAAACTCGTTTTTGATGATTTTTTGAATATTTTAGGGGGGAATGCTCCCCTGAGTCTCTTAACTTGCTCCAAGTGTTAATACTTTTAAACTTTTCACCTCTCTAACCCTTTTTAACAATGTTAACAGCTAATATAATGCTATTTTCCCCTCCAAATAAAAATAATATCCATGACACTGTCGAAAACTGAAAAAAAATAGAGTGTTGGAGGCATTTATAAAAAGTGGGAGGTAGTGAGGGAAAACTGTGGCCATATTTGGATTTAAGGGGTTCTTTTACATAAGAATCAGTAAGAATTGTGTTAGAAGCATTTTATTTTATTTCATATATTTATTTATTTTTTATTATTATTAAAAGATTATTTTAAAACAAGATGGGGGAGGGGGGTTCATTATTTTATTTTTCAGCGGGCAAGGGGAATTTTTGCGCTGGCATAGGTCAATTTAGGCTCCAAATCACCAGAAGCGGGTTGGTGATCGAGTCGCCGCAGGTTACGAACGAGGGCTGGTGAGCTAAACGAGTATATCTATATAATTCAATCGCGACGAGATAGCCGGTGTCAATCAAATGAAAAAACGAGTCCATTCCTTAAAATAGGTAGAATTTCTACCCATTCTAATTCCCCCATCAATTGTGAATCCCATTCCTCAATTTTCATCTGCGTACCACCCCTTCCTAAAAATGGACAATCCTGAAAAAAGGAGGAGTCATAGGCCATCTCTGCGAAGTTGAATTATATACATAAATGACACATTTTTGTATGTATGTCCGGGGTAATCTTCCAAACTACTGGACCGATTTTAACCAATTTTTCACCGTAGATAGCTACAGTAACAGGGAGCAGGATAAGCTATAATTTATTTCTAAAAAGCTTAGTTTAAAAAAGTTATTATAGAAAATAGTAAATTTCATGTAATTTCCCCATTAAATGATTAAATTTTCAACCCATTGTTGCAAAATTTGGTTGCCTCGCAACAATATTAATAGTAATCATGATGAAAATTTTGAACCAAGGCTTCTCTGGAGTAAATATGAAATTTATTGCTTTCTTAGGATTTTTATATTCATCTATGCCAATAATCGATACCGTGTTAATTAAAAAGATAATTGATATTCGCAAGAGTTAGAAAATAGAAAATGTTAGAAATTAGAAAATAGTAAATCACACGGATAAAATAAATAACGCATTTAAGTTTGATTCTCCTTCACACCCGGTTAATCTACAGCATTATCACAAAAAATAACCTTAAGAAATATAATTCTACTGGGCTTAGTTGAAAGTCATATATTTATTTTCTTGGATTTGGCATGTTGCATTTAAACTAGGGATGCACCGATTAATCGGCAGTACCGATTAATCGGCCATAATCGGCCACTTTGCCGATTATTAATAATCGGCAAAATTGGGCCGATTAATCGGCTGTAATTTTTTTTAAATATTGTTCTTTAAAGTGTACCTTCACTAAGAAACTATGATGAATGATTTTATTGACAGTAATAATAACCCTCACAGTTGATATAAAGTTTTTAATAAATTAATTCTCCTACTTTGAATAAATATACACATAGACAATGTTGCAACATTTTTCATGTGGCGATAGTTTTCTACTTAGCACAGTGCTTTTAGATAACCTCTAATTTTGGCAAAGAATAAAAGTCTTGAATTAAATTGCTACTGATTATTAAAATTTTTAATTAAAAGTACTCCTAATTAAAATTACCGCCTCCCACAGACCCCCCTCCCCCTTTTTTTTGAATTTTTATGTCCAATAATTATAATTAACAATGTGTTAATGTAATATTATTGACAATAATATGAAAATTGGTTCTAAGAAATTTGATAAAATATTGAAATTATTTTGTGAAAATTAAGAAAATGGGAAAAAAATCTTCTCTCAGGAATAAATTACTTACTATTTCTAAACTCGGAATTGTATAAGAGAGAAAAAACAGTGATTGTGAACCTGTAGTATTAAAAACAATCATTCTTATCATTAATCGGCTCAGCCGATTAATCGGCCGATTATCAACAACCGATTAATCGGTAATCGGCCAATTTGCTTATCGGTGCATCCCTAATTTAAACCCGGGCGACGCCGGGCACATCAGCTAGTATATATACAGGTAGTTATCAAAATAATGGAAACACTTGAGATTCAGAAGAAAATCTACCGTTCATCTCAAAATAAGCGATCAATTGTTCTTTAACTTTAGTCATACAAAATATAGACTTCACCGGACATTTCCACGTTGAAATTAAATCACCCATGCATTTGGGGGACGACAAGAAGGGGGGTCGAAAGAAAAACCGCTTTTTGACCATAACTCTTCGAAAATAGCTCGGAATAAGCTATCAATTTCAGTAATTAATTAGCATACTATGTATAATTACTGTACAAATTTTTATGAACGTACCACTTATACTTCTGAAGATATGAAACATTTTTTAAAAAACGGCAATTTTATTTGAAGGTTTTTGCTCATAACACGCAGAGTTTTTGATCAAACCTTATCAAAACTTCAGGAAAGATGACAAAATACAAGAGAAAGAACATACTAAAACGGTAAATAAAAATATTAAAAATCCGATGAGATATGAACGTTAAAAGGAAATAATTTTTCACGGCGCATGCGCGAACGACAGAAATTTATAACTACAAAAATATTGTAGCCTGGTTTATACTGCATCTTATAAAAAAAGTTCCAGTTGAATATCATGAAAATTGAAAAAGATATCAGCGATCTAGTGAGCTGTATTTCATTCATTCGCAGACAATACATAAATAGTGAGGGCCTGTCCACAAAGAGCTATTTTTAAATTAAAGGTTATTGCGTCATCGTTCAAAACCAACGTTTCAGGGGGTGTCCGGATACGTTTGGCCACCTACGTATAAGGTCTTTTTGGCCGAATGGAAGAAATGTGACTTCTATGCCGAATATAAATTTTCAAACTGTTTTCAATTTAACATTGGAAAAAACGCTCGATTGTCACCGCACTATTTGTGGACAACCCCTCGCCATTTGTGTATTGTCTGCGAATGAATGAATTACAGTTCACTAGATCGCTGATATCTTTTTCAATTTTAATGATATTCAAGTGAAACTTTTTTTATAAGATGCAGAATAAACCAGACTACAATATTTTTATACTTCTAAATTTCTGTCGTTCACGCATGCGCCGTGAAAAATTATTTCCTTTTAACATTCATATCTCATCGGATTTTTAATATTTTTATTTACCGTTGTAATATGTTGTTTCTCTTGTATTTTGTCATCTTTCCTGAAGTTTTGATAAGGTTTGATCAAAAACTCTGCGTGTTATAAGCAAAAACCCTTCAAATAAAATTACCGTTTTTTAAAAAATGTTTCATATCTTCAGAAGTATAAGTGGTACGTTCATAAAAATTTGTACAGTAATTATACATAGTATGCTAATTAATTGCTGAAATTAATTGCTTTATAGCTTATTCCGAGCTATTTTCGAAGAGTTATGGTCAAAAAGCGGTTTTTCTTTCGACCTCCCTTTTTGTCGTCCCCCAAATGCATGAGTGATTTAATTTCAACGTGGAAATTTTCGGTGAAGTCTATATTTTGTATGACTAAAGTTAAAGAGCAATTGATCGCTTATTTTGCGATGAACGGTAGATTTTTCTTATGAACCTCAAGTGTTTCCATTATTTTGATAACTACCTGTGTATATATAAGCTAAAATTAAGTATGAATAAATATTTTATGGTTGAATATAATTATTCCAGACTTAAAAGCACTTTTTAATAAAGAAACAATCACAGCCAAGTCATTAAATAGTTTTACTTTTTATTAGTTTGTAATGATTTAAAATATTATTGCTATTGTTTATTACTTTAAAAATAGAGCCATTTTACCTTGTACTATCTTATTCAGATTACGTATTGTAATGAACTAAACATTCCTCAAATATTTTGTAAATTTAAGTAGCATGAAGCTTTACATTTTTTTTCTCTCTGCTCTTTAACTGAGAGGCCCCTTCAAAGAAACGGCAAGCTGCTCCACAAAGTGTAAAGCGGGTGCAACACACCTGATTGGTGTGTTTTAACAGTGGTTTATTTTCCCAAAGTGTAAAAAGTAGAATTATTTCTACACACAGCAATGTTTTTTTTCTAACAGATGTCTTTTTTCCGCAGGTCGGACGTGATGGCCGGACGGAGGAGGCCCTGAGCCATCGGAGATGTCCGGCGGCCGGGGCGAGTCGGTGCCGGGCGGGCGGTTCGACTTCGACGACGGAGGGACCTACTGCGGGGGGTGGGAGGACGGGAAGGCGCACGGACACGGGGTCTGCACCGGCCCCAAGAGCCAGGGAGAGTACAGCGGTTCCTGGCACTTCGGCTTCGAGGTGAGTTCCAAACAGTCTCATTCTTCACTGCTCGAAAGATACACTATTTACCCTTATTAGTAAAAAGAAGGAGCAAGTCCAAATCATTGGCTTAAAAAAAGCTGAAACAAGGATCCCAAGCACGTGGCTTAACATCGACGATTGAGAGACACGTTTTGCGCAAAACAAGGGAAAGAAACCTGATTTCTTCCAATACTTTACTGTAGAATATGTCACGTGACTTGAGATATGTATTTTAAGAAGACTACACTCCCTCCACCTTTATTCCTTCTCGTATTTAACTCACTTGCATGGATGAGGTGACCATTTATTCGTTTTATCAAACTGAAACATTAAACAAGTTTTGGTAATTGAAGGGGTAAGTGATATGTGACATTTTTTTTAATTTCTAGAAAAGCTTTCAAAAAAAAAAAAAAAGTTGTGCTATTTTTTAATGGATTTTTCTCAACGGGTAAAACGTAGTGATATTCTTAGTTACCAACCATTTCTGTGACTAAAGGGGACATGATACTATTGGATTTATCACTCAGCTGTATCTTCATTTTACCCCTATTTGTGATAAATTTACTTGCTATGCTTATGGGGTATTTCCTTCAATGCTAGAACATCAGAGAAAGTCAAAAAGATAATTTTTAAAGAAACTGCGTCGGTGTCCAGCATTTCTACGTAGTTACCTAAGTAGCTGAAAGAAGTTTAATGTTTGTTTTCTAGAAATTGGGGCAATTAACAATTTGGGCGATACTGCTTTCTTAGTTTGGATGACAGTACTAGGGTACCTTTCACATTCTTTCGCTGATGTCAATTTTTCTACTACTTCAGAAATATGATTAGAGGTATTCCACGGAATACCTCTATTGCCTCGAAATGCCTTTGGCTGGCCAAGCTGGGGGCAAGCTAGGGAAGCGGCACTGAGCCGAACAGGTTGGAAAGTCACGCTAGCGGTCTCATGCGCCACTAGGCGTTAAGAGACTAAAGGCCCGGTTTCCTAGAATCGTCGCTGACGCCGGGCGCGACGCACGCTGGAATCAAAACCAGTTTGATTGGAGCTTGGCATGAAGCGACGTCACCAGGGCCTGATTACTGAATAGGCCAACTAGGCCGCGACCTAGGGCCCCCACAATTTAGGGGCCCCCAAATGGCTAAAATTGTTGTAGTCAATGCCTAAATGTATTTTATCCCATGCTTAAAATTGAAAAGATTCATTATGGGGGGGCCCAAAAAAAGTATTTGGCCTAGGGCCCCGTGATATCTTAATCAAGCCCTGGACGTCACTCTGCGGCTCAGGCGCATGCGCAGAAGGCGGAGGCGCCTGTCGCCTCGCCAGAGATCGACGATTTCACTTCTAGGAAACCGGGCCTTTAAGAAAGAAGAATTCCATGGAAAAGCCGCTATCTTGTTTTTCATTAAAAAGTAGTGATTTTAAAGGGTAATGAAAACGCGAGATTTTGTTGGTTAAGAAATCACAAACCGGCGTGGGACTTCTTAGACAAAAAGATTTGTTTATTGCCAAGTAAAATTACCACTTTTTAATGAAATATATCTGTACCTCAGAACCAGAACGACGCGTCCAAAAATGGCGATTTTCACTTTATTAGTGAATTGCATGCAGAATCTTATTCCGCATCCACCCATGAGAACGGTATTCTATAAAACAAATTCCTTCCAATTATTTAGCAGCATTAAAAGAGCGCGATTCCCGCCCTTTACATGCATACGACAATCGTTTTTCCCTTCTCCTGGAAAGTTCCAAAAATGGACTTACGTTAGTCTGGTTCTAAGATACAGATATAAGCTGGATAAAATAGCTGCGATTTCGTGGAATGTTCCGGGAAAGTTTCAGAATGCTAATTATTTCTAATTCTTTTGACGTTCGAGAAACATCAGCATCGTTTCATCAATTCTGAATTCAAATAAACAATAGGGGGCACTGCAGTATCTGATAAATGACAGCGGAAAGAGGTAATACGGCTTGCGTAGCTGTCCAACGATGTCCGCGCGAAATAGAAATGTTTTACCTCTTTGCCTACTTTCCTAAATCACCTCCAGGTGACGTATTCCACCTGGCTCTAGAACTGAGAATGAGCCTATATCTTTTTTTCTTCCTTCTAGGTCTCCGGCGTGTACACGTGGCCGAGCGGCAGCACCTACGAGGGCCAATGGCAGAACGGCAAGCGACACGGACTGGGCGTGGAGACGAGGGGCCGGTGGACGTACCGTGGCGAGTGGACGCAGGGCTTCAAGGGCCGCTACGGGGTGAGGCAGAGTGTTAGCTCAGGAGCCAAGTACGAGGGCACCTGGGCCAATGGGCTGCAAGACGGATACGGATCCGAGACGTACGCAGACGGAGGTAAGCAATTTAAAAGGCTGTTCACATTACGACCGTTTCGTCCAAACGAAGAGGTTTTTCGGACGAAACGTAAGGAGGGGGGCAATTTCGAGTTGCTCCGTTCGAAAGTCATGTGACAGTATTCCCCCACGAATTATGAAGAGCGCTCAGCGGGCGAGAGCCAATGAAGTCGATACCAAAAAATCGGACATCTATCGGCGCCGATGACATGTAGCATTCTAGAATGGTGACGGAAGTCGATGATTCGGCGTGCTGTCATGGCAACGGATTCCGAAAACCAGTTTTGCAGCAAAAAATTCGGTTTGGACGACCTGATCGGTCGTAATGTGAATAACGCTTTTACTCTTACGATCGGCTGTTAAAAATTAAATCTTTTATACCAATAACCATTGAAATATTCAATCGCGGCCCCAACACTTTTTAATGAAAGAAAATATTGGTATACATTTCAGTTTAAATGTTGTAAATTTTACGGATTTTTTTTTTTTTTTTTTAAATAAGAGTAAAAATGCGTTTTAGAACTTTTAGAGTTCGGCTCTTGGCCGGTTTTTAAAACGAACGGCTCAATTTATAAAAAGTGTAAAATGGAATGTTTATAGTAAGAAAATTTTTTTCAGAAAGAGGCTACCTACAAATAATGTCCCGCATTAATAAGGGAGAGGGATTTGTGAAATCGGGACATTTTGTCTCAAGGAGGAGGGGAGAAGGTAGCAAGAAGTGTGACATCACGGTTTTTTTTTTTTTTTTTTTTTGTACATGATTATTAAAAAAGCGCGATATGGGCTAAGGGTTGGAGGGGTAAGGTGAAGTGTGACATTTTGTGACAAATAAAGAAGGGTCACAAATCTTGCAAAAGAGTGACATCATTTATGGACAGCTCCCTACATTGTTATGCTTGATTGCGGTTTTAATCTGTACACCAAGTGACTTATGTGGCGAAGCATTTAATTTCTCATGTTCGTTCTTCCACCTAGTCCCATTCTGTATAGGGGCTAGCGAACTGTTCTCCGTGTAATACAAATGCTGGTTCGAGCCCTCTCTTATTCCACGATCTTTTTACTTAAGGTAACTAGCCACGGCGCTCTCCTTTTATTGGCGCAAAAATTAGAGTTTCGCCAGATTTTATGGTAAAAAGTACTGGCAACACGGGTGTCAGCTTTTTTGCCCCTCAAATTTTCAGAATTTTTTTAAACCTTGCTCTTAAGCCTTGTTGAGAAGGCACTTTTATGTCCAGCAAACGCCCCCTTAATTCCAGGAAAAAAAAAGTTACTAAAATAGAAAGAGAAAAAAGGAAAGGAAAAAACCTCTACACGTGAGAAGAGGTAAGAGGAGTCTCGGAAAGTTGTCTTACCCAGCTGCGTAAACAAATTCACAAACTGCATTCAGGCTAGAAAAGTCCAGAAACTCCGGGTAGGTCAAAAAAAAAAAAAAAACATTGAAGCAATAATTGAGTTGTAAAACAGCAGTCGAAAACTTTGTACTATGAAATGTGTAAAAATAGACAACGTTTAAAAAGTGCAAATAAATACGAATAAAAGAGTTGAAAACTAGGTTGCAAGAAGGTTAGAAGAGCACCATCTGAATGAGACTCTAGCCACCACTCCAGACTTTCATCCCATCAGTGAGTCGATAAGATGCCAGCTTGGAAGCTAAACACTGAGAGTTCCTCGTTCGGTTGACCAAACTACCGAAACATTTACCATTGAACTCTAGAGCCCTCCGTTACGAAAACTGAGATGGGCACAGCAGACCTTATCTGCCATGAGCTCTTGCGCCACTGAATTAGACGCTTAACTTATCGCAACCCAAATAAGATTGTGAAGCAATTGTTTGGGGTGTACTGTCTGATTTTCTTGTATAAAACCTTCTGCGTATTAACGCATGCGTTAGGTCTTCTCTGATCTTACAAAAATAGGGGTGATAGGTAAGATCACATTAAGGGGAAGAATAATAAGAAGCATTTTGAGCCGAATCAAACAACGTAGAACGATGCGAATCTCAAATACGTTGTTTGGTTGAATGTGTCAAAAGGATAGCAAAAATGCAAGTTTCAAATTGAAAACTTCGGAAAGTTCCCACTCACAACCCATCACCCCCTTTTTTTAAGTGGAATGGTTCCCGAGTGCTAGGCGCGGTTTTCAAGGACGTACAGTATGAGTGCTAGCGAAGAATGAAATATTTTTTAAAAAAAGCTAGATCATGCTTTTGACTATTACTTAGAACGTTATGTTTAGTAATGGATGATTAAACTTCTTTTCTAGTTTGAGCGTAATCTGCTAAGATTACACTGAATAAAGCTTTGCATAAAAAACATACACATACACACATTTATAACCACAAACTAGTCGCTTAGAGTGTGTGTGTATGTGTTTAAATAAGAAAAGGGATCTAATGAATTTGTGAATTCCAAATAAAATATGACTTTTGCTGATAAAAAGAAAAATTATTGTAAGGAAACATTTCGTTCATTTCTTTTACATAGGAAAATAAATCAAAGCCTTTTTGAATGGAGATATTTCGATGCAAAAATGAAAGGAAAATCAATGATACAAATAACTGTTTGCATCATTAGTGTAAATTACTTTTTCCGAATATTTCTCCAGCATATTCAGAAAATTAAATGGAAATAGAATTCTGAACAGTTTTGACAATGATTATAGCTGAATACTGGGTTAAAAAATTCACTTTTATGTCGTCATATACCGAAGCCTGATAGTAACATTAAAAGCGTCAGTCGTCAATTCTAAGGAAATATATTTCGAAAATCACAGAATATTTTTTTAAAGCAACAACTTAAAGGCCAATAAATATGTTCAAATAAAAATGAAACAAGTCGCTTCTTTTCAATAGATTACATTGCTTTCAATGACTACATATCCGTGAAGAAATGTACGAACCGTTTTATAGTGCAAAACTAAAAGTTTCAAATTTAAAAGCATGGGCCATTCCATGAAAAGTGAAACCAATTGGTCAAAAATTCATATTGAAGTTATGTTGTTATGTTATACATCATTTTAAAGCTTAGGATGTATATTTTAAGAATCCTGCATTGGTTTTTTGGTGAGAGTTAGAATAATACTTGTTTTCTTAGTTGGAAGTACGGATATTCACGAACTTTTAAAATCAGAAAAAAAGAACACATTTTCAAATGCATATTTCTCATCGAAAAATAAAAACAAAAATAACTACTTGTAGCACAATTTTAACTACTAAGACGGTGCTATAATAATATTCATTCATTAATTTCTTTTGAATTGATATAAATGGTGTAATTGAAGTTTGAAAAAAAGAAGTTTTATGTTACGTCTGTAACAAAAAAGAAGCAAAAGTTGTCCTTACGTCCTAAAAAATCAAAATTAAAAAAAACCCTTAATGGTCCTTTTGGCAAATTCTTAGAGTAAGTGCCCACCATAGTTAAAAATATTGCAACTGATTTAGTTTTTAAATTAATGCTGTTACAGACGTAACATTTCGGACATAACAAATGGCTCTATGTTACGTCCGTAGCAAAAGTAAATTTCCAATTAAATAGGTAAAAAGCACAGGATGAGCAATACATGTATATAGCATAATATGGTACGAGTACTAAAGTTTCTGGTATTCTGATTTTGAAATTTTTAATTATGTCGGCATGTAATTGAAATTTATTTCTTAAGATTAATAAAATACACATATGGTATAACTGATTATAATTTATACCTCAACTGGCATTTTTTTGCTACGTCACATGGAAAGGGAGCTGTGGATGGAGTTGGGGGTATGGTCAAGCACCAGGTTTGACAGAGAGTAAGATCTAGAACAGCATTTGTCAACGACGCTCTTTCCTTTTTTCAGTATGCAAACTCCATTGCAGAAAAAGTTAAAATTATTTATATGCCCCAGGAAAATGTTTTAAAGCTGACGCCAAAATTGGATGAACGGTGGGCTAACATCGCGAATTTGCCAAAAGCCCTCGAAATGCATTGTTTTCGAACTGAATGCGAAAATGCCGTTCGAATTTCGAGAACGTCAGACGAAAAAGGACACATTTTTTCATTCAAAAAAAAAAAAAAAATATCAAAATTGACCAACTGTCACCAAGAAGGTTAGATTTTAGTTTGTTCCTAGAGTATTCTGCTATATCATCCAACATTTTCAAATTTTTAAGTTCTCCTAAGACCAATCACTGATTCCAGGGAGGAATTTACTTTTCCCGATTTTTTTATGCAGCAGCCCCATTATGCATTAATTTTAAGAATACAAATAAATTAATTTGTGTGAAGGCCCTTCTAAACTTTTCTTGTGTCAATCTTTCTTGGAAATAATTGTCTTAAGATGCATTAGTTTATTGTTACATATTGACATATCGGCATATGCTCTCAACTCCCCAAGACTTACCCAAATTTTCTAAAACTGTTACAGTATAACTTAAAATATTCAAATAATGTATTAATTAATGCTACTGTATTGTTTCAGCACAAAAATCTTTGTTTATTCCTGCTTTAAAATACTGTTTTCTACTTTCAAATCAGAGATGTTACGTCTGTAACACCACTTTGTTTCGTCCGTAACAAGTTTATGAATTTTTTTCACAAATTCGGCAGTCAAAATCCACACAATCTTTATGGTTTTAGAAAGCTTGAAGTCTCTAGAACACGTATTAAAAAAAAAAGTTCAAAATTTCCGTATAATTCAGAGGAATATTGTAAGTTGTATGACATAGTCGAGTTTTTGCTGTTTTGTGAATTACGTCTATTACAGGCAGTTTTTAATTTCTGTATTTTTTTGTAATTAAGCAATCTGCACGCAAATTTAATGTAGCATAAACATCATCAAGTTACACTACAGGAAAAAAAATTGAAGACTTTCATCAGCCCAAACCAGAATTATTTGTGTTCAAAGTCTGCGATTGTTACGTCTGTTGACGGTGAAATTGCCAGCATCTAATCCATTAACAGTTCAGTAACGGACCTTTCTGTAATTATAAAATAAGCATACTACTTTCTTTCATATTTTATGAAATCGGTTAAATCACATCACACAGACAGAAAACAGAGGATACGACAGCAGGGTGTTCATTATTTTTAGACCTAATGATTGACGCAATTTTCCAAATAAAAACACCACTATTTAAAGTAAAACGAATAGCTCGAGCAATTTTTTTTTTTTTTTTTTTTTTTTTGAGGAGACAGATCATACTAATTCTTTTACATGTGAATATAAACGTACTAGGGTTGAAAACCATGGCACGAAGTTTTAAAATTGTGTTTGTTCTTTATTTTAGGGGTCGCTAATCTAAGGCCTGTGGGCAATAATAACTTCTATTCTTCCCGCTAACGAAAAACAAGGGCTCAATAAAAATAGAATAAAATATAGAAATATTTTTTCAATTAAGAATATGCATCGAACTTCAAGCTGTAAATAAAGTTAATAGATTATTATTTTTCTGTATAAGTACCGAACTCTGAATTCAGTTCAAAGAAGGTGAACTGCTCTCTTTTATTATTATTTTTAAAAGTGTCTTCAAATATTGATTGCTTTCCTTTGTATTTGAAATAACTATATTGCATCTCTTTTTTGTTTTTTGCTCAATGATCTTATTTATTCCCATTTTAATACGTAATAAAAAAAAAGTTCTAGGCTCCAAGGGGGCCATGTTTGTACTTTTGAATGATATTAATATTCTGCTATACCTCATTCGGCCCCTTTTCCCTTTTTACCCATGTAACCCACTCTTGAGAAAAAAAATTGCCGATACATGCTTGATTTAAAAGTTATAGATACCCCCCTCCCCTCATTTCGCGTGTAAGTGTGTATGTGATTTATATTCTGTTTCCACGGAACAAATGGGTGTCGTGTCAAAAGAGTTTAAAATGTGCTGGAATGTGTGTAAGGAGGACAACCAGTCTTAGCGAGAGAGAGAGAGAGTATGGAAAAAATAGTTAAATAGTCTTTTACTTATTTACTTACAAGTTTATTACCCGGCATTGCCCGGGTGCTTATCAATGCAACATAGTGGTTCAAGTAGTGTTGAATACAAATAATTGTAGCAGTAATTGTTTTTAACTTGTTTCATGCTAAAATGAAATAGGTGAGTCTTAAATTGATAATTCATTGGTAATCGTAATGTTTGTTGGAAAATACTCATATTTAAATGTGTTAAATTTCGTGAATTTGTTTGCTTAAAGGCTTATCTCTATTACTCTATCTATTCAAATTGAAAGAAAATGGCCATTTTGATACAAAAAATTTGGATTTTGAGCTTTCTGGATTTTTTTTAAATTTCAAAATCCCGCCTATGTGTATTCTGGTGCATCAAGAAACCTCTGTGCCAGGTTTGATGAAATTCCGACGAAAACTGGATTTGTATAAGGAACATACATACAAATATACATGTATACAAGTATACAAATAAACATACATCCATTTATATATATATAGATTTATCTTTTTGGTTCTTAGAGATTCTTTAAGACTGGGTAACGATTCGTTATTAACTCTTCCCAATGGGATTTTTTACGCTAAATTTGAAATAAACGATTCAATTCTGTTAAGTAGATATCTTAATGAATCATATCCCGTTCTCGATTTGTCTTACCTTGTTTAGAAGCTGTTCTTTTTTTTTTTTTTTTACAAGTATAGCTTCAGAGAAAAAGTCTCTTTAAGTTCAAAATTGAAAAAGAAAGAAATGTTGAAATGTTATTTTGATATTTTCATTATTAATAAAAACTGTACAAACTATCAATTTTAATAAATGTTAGTTTATTATTTATTCCATTTTGAGATCATATTTTTGAATTTATCCCTGATGGTTTTGAAGAACGAATGACACGTGCAGAAATCCAAACCTCAATCATAATGCATCTATATTTGTTTCTACACAAGGCAGGAAAAACTTAAAAATAGCATGCCCTAATTTCTTTGTTTCATTTTAATCTTCAGAACAACATCGAACTGTATGCAAAATCACGTAAAATATGGTTTTCTTCGAATGACGCGTCAATTATTATTATTCTGCATAAGCACTTTCTTCGACATTTTATTGAAAGAAATATTATTCAGGCTCTAAATATATTTGATCGATTGCTAGTCAAATGCAATTTCCTTCGCATCATTTTTGGATCATGTCCAAAAAACAAATATGCATGTATTTTCAGCAAAAATCATAAGGCGGCTTCTGACGTTCAGGTAGACATCAATGCCCTATTTGCTGAGAAATTTCATTATGTAATGTAGCATGGCGCATTGAGATGTGCTTTTACCTTAAGATTTTTTTTTTCTTTTTGAAAAAATGCGTAAACAAAAGATGATTTCTTAAATAGCTTTTTGGCATGTTAGTTGATTACACCAAGCCTATACACGTAAAAACAATCGTTTTTTTTTTTTTTTTTTTTGCATGAATTTATTTAAAAGTTCAAATCTTAAGTTAGTCAATAGACTAGTAAAACAGATTTACGTATATGGGCGATTCTCTGTAAACTCGTCATTTTCCACACAGAATCTGTGTACTAATGTTTTTTTTTTTTTGAAATGTTCGAATAATTATAATGCTATTGCTCTGGAAATATGAATATCTTACTATGGTTCGAAAGAGGTCCAATTGAAGTTTATGTTTTTCTGATAAATCATGACAGAGGGCAAGTCCCCAGCCTAGTATAACAGCAGGGGACTGTGTATTTGCATTTAGTTGCGAAATATTTGAAAAATTATTGGAACATACTTTGTTACGAAACTACCCATACATGTAGACACAAATCATGGACATAATAAATAATATGGTTCATAATTAAACTAATTAACATTAATAAAATCACTTCCCAGAGGACTGTTATCGCAACGACCCCGATGCATACTTTCATCACAAATGTGGCTCTGAAACTAAACAAAGTGTTACAGAAAATAACAACGTTACGAATGCACAAATGAGCAGGGATACTGCAGACACGTGTTTCGGCGTTACAAGGAACGACTTTATCAATGCAAAAAGTTGTGAGCTTATGGATGCACAGACATCGTGCATCCATAAGCTCACAACTTTTTTTGCATTAATAAAGGCGTTCCTTGTAACGCCGAAACACGTGTCTGCAGTATCCCTGCTCATTCGTGCATTCGTAACGTTGTTATTTTCTGCACATCTATAGCACAAGGGTATTTGTAAACTTTAAACAAAGTGGTGTTTCAACACCGTTCTCATGAATTTCGACAAATTCACACTGATTACGTTAAACTTCATTCCAAAAAAAAAAAAAAAACATTTGCAAGAGTAATAGATCTTTTCTGTTGCAGCTTTGAATTTCTGGCAGGGGACTGTTTGAAAAACTCCGGACAGTACTTACATGACAATATGAAGTTTTATAAATATGTAACCAGACCGCATTTCATTAAAAAAAATATAGTTGCATCTATTTTTAGATATTATTTGCCAGATTTAAGTATTGTAAATAAGTTTTTATAAATATCATCTTTCAGTGTTAGACTATACGATTAAGAGAGCTACGTGACTATGCTTTTAGGAAGTAGATAATTTCTAGAAAAAAATTGTTATCACTCCAAATGCAATTGGCCTACAAAATATTAATGCTTTACTTGAATTAAGAGAGATAACTACTTTTTTCACTTTACCATTTTTAAAGTACTCGGCCCGGACAGTCAAATACGAGTTTACAGAGAATCGCCCATATGAACATTTACAGTACAGAACCTCAGTCATAACTTTAAAAAAAAATCACCTTTATGCATTAGGGGAAAATACAAATATAAAATGTGTGTGTGAATAAATGCGCAATACCTAAGCTTATCTCAAGGCGCTGTACGATATTGTATGAACTGTATGTTACTTATCTTGCTTGGAGAATAAATAAGGTCTACTACTAATCAGGAATTACATGTAATAACTAGCGGTACCCGCACGGCTTTGCCCGTGGTATAAAATTAAAAGTTCATTTGTAAAAAAAAATGATATAGCAGAAAAAATACTCTATTTTAGTTATAATTCAACTATAATTCCTTCAAAGTATGATATAAAAATTTGGTATGGACCCTACACTACTTCCTTTTACGTGTAAATTTCTTAGTAGATGCCTTAAGTGCTAAAATAGTGCTTGAAGTGAGTAAGATAACAATTCAAACATTTGCATATCTAGTTTGCCACGAAACAATGCAAAAAAATGTTTCACAATGATTAATCTCCTAAATATCGCCGATTTTAACATCATTCAGTAGATTTTTCGCAAAATATCGCCAATAGCGCCAAATTGAACCCCAAAAAATTTTTTTTCGCTAAATTTATTGCCAACTTGGCGATATGTCGCCAAATTGGCGTCAAACACTTGGTGACCAAAAGCTTGGCGAGTTATCGCCAAGTGGTCGCGCCAATTCATATCACTTTGGTCTGCATTGAAAGCCCTGATTACCCCATAAAAGGGGTAAATCACCCCCTTGGGGACATTCGAATGCAACCCCAAAGATAGGTGCACAAAAATAAGCCAAAAGAAAAAATAAGAAAAATTTTGTTGCTCACAGAAACCAACAGAAATCTTACCAAAGTTTAAAAGAAGAAGAAAGTTTTCTTTCCTAACTTCAAAAACAAAATAATACATTTTCCGAAATGACATACTTTAGAAAGAACGTTGCAATATCGCAATAAGATAGAAGTAAATATACTGAAATAGAATTGAATGCCAAATTGTAAAAAAGTCGCCAAAAAATTAATTTCTAATATTGTCTTTCATTATTTATTAAATGCAATTATTGCTGCAAATTACAGTCCAACAATAAATAATCACATTGCAAAAGTATATTTGGAGCAATTTTTTCTTTTAAACTCAACTGATCCTAAAAATTTTAAGTATTAGTCATAGAAATTTCGTGCATTATTCTTCACAATGATAATAAAAACAATAAACATCGACAAAGATCAACCAGCAAACGATAAATTAATAGCTAAATTCGTTCACTCAAGCCATTTGCTGCAATTTATATTGAAATAAATTAATAATGAAGTAAAATATGTTTTGCAGACGATAAATTTAGAATGGTATCCTGTATTTTAAGGAAAGGACTCGATTTCTCATTTGATTGACAGGTGCCATCTTATCACGGTTTTTAATATTTCATTTGACTAATTTTAATAAGGCTTGGAGTTTGGATTGTTACAAAAACAAATACATTTTTAAAATTATTAAGGGAAAAAGAACGAAATAAAAACGTAACCATGGTAACAACATGAAAAGTTGATTTCCGTTGATAAAATAATTCATTTCATCTCTATTTTCAAACAAATTTTATTCGCGAGCAAAGCCATTTTAGAATCGTTTGGCTTGCTTTACTGAAGGTAAGCCTTGAATTTCGGGATTCTAAAAACAATTGTTACAGCTCTCCTGATGATCGTAGAAACTTCGAAAAAACGTCATTTTGTGCAGAAAATTTCAAGCTTTCGAATGACATAAGACTTGAAAATGTGTATGGAATATTTCTTCCCTATTTTATCGAATTTCCGCTAAGAATTCGAATAGAAAAAGAACGAAATGGAATGTTCGAAAAATCGCTTCGAGGTGCAAAACTACATGCTACAAACTAATTTTGTGCCAAGTGGCATGAAAATCGACCGAACGGTTTTGGCGCTACGCGCGTAACAGACAGAAAGACAGACACACCTTCAGCTTTATTATTAGTAGAGATAGAGATAGAGAAGAGATAGAGAAGAGATAGAGAAGAAGAGAAGAGAAGAGATAGAGAAGAGATAGAGATTCTCTATCTAAACACAGAAAACGCTCATTCGAAAAATGCAATCGGGAGTTGGAAAACTATCTACAAAGAGATCTTAACCAATTTAGTTTTAACGGTTGTCAAACAAGTCACAATGTACTGAAAATTCAATTCTTGAAACTTTAACTCACTAGCATGCTTGCGAGAATCGGACAATCTGTATGGAAATTGGTTTTCAGATATCTCAAGCAGCAGTCATCAATAAAAAAGAAATATACAATTCTTTGCTCTGACAGATCAGAATTGTTCGGTTTCAGAAAAATGAATGCGTGAAAAATCTTAAGTTCCACGAGATCATTTTAGGAAATAATAAATGATTGAATAAAAAATAAAAAGTCTTTACATATGATTAATGAAAGGAAATACTTTAAAAGTTCAGACAAATAAATGTAAATAAAAATAAATATTTCATTTCATTTTCTTCTTTTTTTATTCATTTATTTTTTGTTTTATTTATATATTTTATTTTTTAATGTTGAATAGATCCTACAGTATGCACTTTCTGTTCAAGAAAAGTATGTGCACGAAAAATTGTCGTTTGCTTTTAACGAGAGAATATCCCACAGATCCTTGAGTTCAAGAAACAATGAATAGGTAAATAAGGAGTCGCATTTTGCACTGCCAGAAACGTTTGAGTGAAAAATATACGTGAAAGTCAGCACAAAAAGTTTGTGTGCGTAAAAGCACTAGACACCTATTAGTAAAGAAAGCCAAAAATATCTTCAAAGAAAACGATACAGGTTTGTGATCTTGCCAAAACAATGACATACTCGATGTGCCCAAGTTTTTCTGTCCAGGCCTCAGCCAAAGTTGACTAACAAATACGTATGAGTTGGGGTCAAATTCAGACCCCCGAATACTTTTTTAAATATGCAAGAGGCAATCTTAACCAGCTGCTGGAGTGGAGTTGGCTGAGAGCCAAATGACATTCTCTGCTGGGAGATAAGTTCATCATGGAAGAATGGAGGATCTGAAGTTTTTCTACTGCTAAGCGAAAATACTGGTGGAGCATTACTTAGCTTCTTTTTAATGACAATTATTCATAGTTGGCAAACTTTTCTTCGTAATACGTAAATTTGTGAATGAATATTTTTGCTTTTGTTTCATCTCGATGGATGCAACTTGGACAAAAGAGGAATCAAGAGCGTAAAAGCCTCGGTATTTTTGAAGCGAAAATTTCTTTAGTCGTGTTGGTCATTTTTTGAGATGGGAACAAGAAGTTCTGTCAAGAACTAAACGAGCCTACTTTCCCGTACATCGACATCGGCATTCTAGCATCTGATCATTATTCTCTTGATTATCTAAGATTAAAAATTATGTCAAACATACCTTTTTAGCACTTGAAGCTGATTTCTAAAAGCAAAATATACCCCTCTCATCAGATGAAATAGACACATAAAAAGTAAATAAATGAATAAATAAAGTTTTGTCGCACCTTTTAAAGAATGTAACTGTTACAGTTCTTCCGTAGAAAAATTCCTCAATTGTTTTCAAAAAAAAATTAAAAGTACAAAGTACATCAAAACACATTTTATCAAAGAAAGAAAAAAAAAAGAAAAAAAAAAAACTCGTCCGTTGATAAAATGTCTCGAATTTCACTTTTAATCCGTTGCCAGTTGTTAAATATAAATAAAGAATAAAATGCTCTCGTGAATGAAACATTTTTGTTACAAAAAAAATCGTCTGCCAAAAATAATAATAATAATAATAATAATAATAAATTCAATAAAACAAATGAATAAATAAACAAAAAATCGTCTGCACAGTCAGTCATTTTTTTTCGGACTGTTTACTCAAAAGTTATTAGGGGTGACAGCTTGCTTGAGCGGTTCAATGTTGAACGAAAAATTGTTCAAATCGGTAAATGTAAATACGGGAATGAAGTATCCTTGAAAAGTTCTTTCCAACAAAAAAAAGTTTGTTCAAATCGGACTGTTCATTAAAAAGTTAGTATCGCGGGACCGGTTGTTTGAACGGCTCAAATTTGAACCAAAAATTGTTCAAATCAAAAAATCAAATATAGGAATGAGCTGTACTCGCCGAGATCTTTCCAACAAAAAAAAGTTCGTCCAAATCGGAATGTTCATTCAAAAGTTATTAGGGGGGGGACAGACAGACCGACAGACCGACAGACAGACAGACACACAAATTCCCCATCTCAATACCCTACTTTCAAATTTTTAATTTTTCGATATTCATTTTACCTCTTTATTTTTTTAACTTGGCGATATTTTTTGGACTTGGCGATATTTTTTGGACTTGGCGATATTTTTTAGATGCATTAAGCTACTTTTAATACTTTTTTTGTCTTTCTTTTATTTTTAACGGGAAAGTAGGCTAAAAAGCAATTGAACTCTCGACACTGTTACAGTTACCGACTCCTCTCTATGTAAGTATGTACATATATTATGTATGTACATACATACTCTTCGACCTCGAAAGCTGCGCCTAGCTCTGTTGAACCGTTCTATGACAAAAAGGAGGAGACAGCTTGATTAAGAAAATGCACCATCGTTGAATTTCTACTTACTCCGATATCATTTTATTTTTCTAGAACTGATTAGAAAGGGGGAGTTAATTAAATAAAAAAACAGCATCAACACCAACCAACCTGTCAAATACACGAATCCGACAAAAAACAAAACAAAACAAAGCAAAGTCCTCTCCTATCAATATCACCCCTACTTTAATAAAATCAGTAGAGACCTGAGGCATGCGCAAATTCATCGAAGGTCTCCTGATAAAATACCAAAAAGTAGACATACATGCATGTTAACATTTTTGAGATGGGAAAAACCATTGAACCCGCGACACTGTTACCGTCCCCGGCACCTCTTTATACGAGCATCTACATACATTGGCCCCGTTTACACGAGAGTTGAGTTTGAGAATGAAAATACAGAACTTTTTTCAGGCTTAGTCACATTCGGTGCGATTAAGTTTTGATCTAAAATATTTATTATAGTTTAAAAAAAATAAAAAATACGCTTTTAGAGTTAATCAAACTATAAAGCTTTAAACCATGATGTATTATAAGTTTATATGCACTTATGAAATATATGAACAAGTAATATAGTTTGGCCTTTAGTATTAACAATAGTATTAAACCTATTACTTTTATATTTGCAAATAACGTGAATTTTATCTTTTATTTAGAGTTACATAAAAACAAGTGAAACACTTATAATACATCAAAATTTAATAATATAGTTTAGCCTTTAGTATTAATAATATTATTAAATACTACTTTTGTACTTGCAAAGAACGTGAATTTTATTTTTTATTCAGAGTTACATACATACATACAAACAAACCCACATATGAAACTAATAAAAGCGTATTAATATATTAATAATCCATGTCATACATTCCAGTTAAGCAGTGGTGCAGTTGTGTTTTATTATTATTATTATTATTATTATTATTATTATTATTATTATTATTATTATTATTATTATTATTATTATTATTATTATTATTATTATTATTATTATTATTATTATTATTAGAGAAACACACCATCTCATGGGCTAAATGTCATGTTTGAAGATATTTGTTTCGGGGGCGGGGGGTGTTAATGATTAAATTATTTACATCATCTTTAATTCAAAAAGTAAACATTTTTTAAAAAAGTGACCCGAAACTTGATCTTGGTCAGATTTTTTATTGTTGCAGAGCAAGGATTACCAGAGATCCAAAATGACTGATGCTTGGGCCTCGCTTTACATTGAAGTTTCTCCACTTGTTTTAACGTCATACGAGATCTCGCCTTACTTTTGAAATTGGCCAGTTAAAAAAATTAATTAAAAATAAATATACTATTGAGAAAATAAAAATATTTTCTGGCCCAATGATTTTTAAACTAATTTTTTCAATATCAGTGACTAAAGGTAGTATTTTTAGCTGAAGAAAACAGCCCCATTGCGTATATAATATGCTGGCAGACCAAGTTATAGGCTGAATAAGTTTTGATTTTGTTTCAGTCAAGCAAAGATGTGTAGTCGAAGAAATAATTCTAAATTTAGTATCTCATCAATTAAAATAAAAAAATAAAAAAAAGTAATAAAAATTGTGCAACTTGAATACTTTACCACCACGTGAAAAGTAGACACAAATATAAGCAGAAAACGTTGCCATTAGTTATCGTTAATTAATTTTTTCCCCACAAAATTAATGAAAAGTAATAAAACACTAAAGAAAACTAAAAACTCAAGGAAGTTAAAATTTTGAATCAGTACTTAATCCAGTATAATGCTATTTCATTAAAATAAAGATGAATAAATGAGAAAATAATTCTAAATGCAGTATAATTTATTAATTTAGTAAAATAATTTAGCGTTGTTAAAAGAATGGCTAACTTTAATCATTACGTGAAACCTGGCACAAAGTCAAAGGTGAAAATTCCTGGATTACAGTCATAGTTCGAAAAATTATTTTTAAAGTAATAACATGAATCAATGTAGCAATGAGTGGCTTACAATTGCTTTATTTTTCAAAATTAGTCACTAACAATAAAAAATAGGAATTCAAAGTGAAAAGCTTTTCATGTTTGAAATTCTAAATTTCTGGCTTTCTGCTGAAAAATGAGTTTATAGCTGGAAAATAAAGCAAACAATCAATCTCATCATTAGATATTGCTATTCTCTCTCTTTTTTTTAATGTGTCAAACTAAAATAATACGACTTAAAGCAAAAAGTTTATGAACTGTTTTTCTACGCAACTGTCATTTTCCCTTTTTTTTGGGGGGGGGGGGAGGATTGCTCAAGGAAAAGTTTTGCGGTCTGATTTTATATTCAGAAAAATTTGAATTTTTAAATAGATAAATAAATAATGATTAAATTTTTAAATATAATCAGTTATTAATAGAATTACTATTCATTTTTCTAAATAAAAGTAGGGTAGTCATCGTAAAAGATGAATGCAATAAATGCATTTTAGAATAATATAATTAATACTGACCCTATAAAATGTGTGTCGTTACACAGATTTCAGCCATTTGATTTCGTAACTCAGTAATAGGCCAGTAATTGTATTCACATTTTCCCCCCGTAAAAATCTGTTTCTCTCGGTAAGAATGATTCTTATTCAAAAGATATAATTTTCATAAAAATGACTCCCTGCAGTAAACATAATTATTCAACACCAAATAAAGAACATTAGTGGACCTAAAACCTAGTCAAAACTTACCAATTGAAACAAATAATTCACACACGTATGTCTGTAATGTTTATTGCAATATGTGCTAAATGTTGGTCTGATACATTATTGCTCATGACTAAAGGTCTTATTTCTCGATTGCGTTTATATTTTTTTTACTAACCGAATTCTCATTATAGAAAGACGCGTAACTAAACAGCAGCAGTACAGATAAAAACTAAATTATGTTTAGCAGGGGCTCACCTCCCAAGAACGCAAACAAATACTCACGGACGCTGCATAATACTCCGCCCTCCCCAACTCAAAAAAAAAAAAAAAAAGAAAAGCCATAAAATTTTCAGCAACGTAATCTGCACCATTGCCTTTCTTTGTAGATACCCTTGTATTTGGATTTTTCTTCTATTTTGACAAAATATTCGTTTTTTTTTCCTTGTATTTGTTCTAAAGGGACTAACGCAACATTTTCAGGTGATTTTTGAAATATTTCTATTTGAAAGCTAAAGTATAAGGAATAATTTATGGTTGAATTCGTAGATTTAAGATATGGAACGTGGCATACGTGCCATTGTTACCAAGGGTTTAAAGCAAAATAATTGCTGACAGGTAGTATTTTTGCAACAAAATATTACGTCAGTCACAATGCCGTTTTTGTTGAAAAAATACCTATGAGTAGTTATTTTGCTTCAAATTCTTGGTAAAAATAGCACTTATGCCACCATCTATATCTTAAATCTACGAATTCATTCCATAAATTTTTCTTTATATTTTAGCTTTCAAATAAAAAGAGTTCGAAAATCAGCTGAAAATGTTACATCAGTCATAATGGAATGACCCTAAAACACGTCATGTGGAATCGGAACAAATTCGCTGCAATCTTTTGCAAAAAATGCCTGTATTTACGTTTTGAATATGAACACACAAGATTTTTTTAGTTTTAGTCTGGATTTACGTATTTACACATGATTAGAGCTCTATGAGAGAAACCTAATGAATTCCATAAAGATACACCAAAAATTACTTCCGGGAATGCGAATATTTGCGTGCAGTAAATTGGCAACAAACATTTGACATACGTCTGCTTGTGCAGAGCATGATATTATCTGTAAAGTAAGTCTTTCATAAATTTCAAAATTTGTTGAACTAATAGAAAGATACGAATCTAGATGAAAGTTTGTCTCGGAGAAATGGGGTAGAGAAATAATAGCTGTTCGCTTTCTTTGTTTATGTACCCTTGGAATCAGCACATTGTTGCCAAAAGCCGTGCAGCAATTGTGCTTCGCTGGTTTGATGGTCTACCCGAAATACAGTTCAGCCTCAAATCACGACGAACGAACTCGAACAAAAGTTTTAAAATAGTCCGTTTAGTGTCATTTAAAAGACGGAGGGGAGGGGTGCAGGAAATAGAGAACTGCACTCTTGAGAAAAGTGTGACGTCAGAAGCTCCGTTCTAGAAATAAGAGTTCAAAGAGCTGATAAAAGAAGCAGGACGAAAATAGAGTTCGGAACTCACGTTCACAGCGTGTTTCCTGAGTTTACTTTCATTAAAAAACCAACACGGGCAGAAAGTCTAGGTCATTGGATTGGAAGCGAAAGGATGTATCCCTAACTCGGTTTCGGTGTATTGGGATTTTGATCACACTGAAACAGTCATTTTTAATTAATGTTTAAGATAAAATACATGATATTTGACGATGACAAGATCAGCCACAATGAAATAAATGTTCTGTAGAAACCGTGGTTTGAGATAATCATTAAGTTTTTATTAAATGCATTCAATTGGCATTTTAAATCCTCAGATAGAGCAGACTTATTAGATTTGAGAACATTCACTCGACTTTTACCAATATTCGGAGATACGAGAAGATGCCTTGCTAAAAAATTACATTTTTGTGAATACTAAACACATTCCAATTTTTGATTGCTTTTTATTTCTTCTTGTTATACTGTCCATCCTTGAAAACCGTGACTAGCACTCGCGAACCATCCCACTCAAAAAAAGGGTGATGGGTTGTTGGTAGGAACTTTCCGAAGTTTTCAATCTAAAACTTGCATTTGTTATCCTTTTGACAAATACAACTAAACTATGTATCTGAAACTAGCATCGTTCTGCTTTGTTTGATACGGTTCAAAATGCTTCTGATTATTCTTCCCCTTATTGAAGCAAATACACCCATAGCTCGATCATGACATCCTGAGACCACGGTTTTGTCCTTATTTTGGACTCATCAGTCGGGAATAGCCAATAATCGAGCTGGAGGCAGATATCCTCTTATTGTAGCCAAGTTCCCCCTATTGTTATCTTACCTATCACCCCTAATTTGGTAAGATCAGAGAAGACCTGATGCATGCGCAAATACGCGGAATGTTTTACCTAAGAAAATCAGACACTACACTGCAAGTTGTTTAATACAACAATAACAATTTACTTGCTAAGTTTCACGTTTCATTTCTTGTGACTATCATCAAGATCCGTCCATAATGAAATAAATGTTCTGTAAAACCGGTGATGAGAGGGAATCAGTTAGCTTTTTACTTCTACTAAAAGCATTGAATACGGATTTTGAACTGAAAAGAGTGCCTACACCAAGGTCGTACCAAAGAGGAGAGTTTTGGGGGTTAAACCCGTTCCCGCTGGAGAGAAAGAAAAAAAGGAAGAAAATGATGGTCCTCTCTTTTAATACCAATTGAAATCATATTTTGGAAAAAGTGATGCAAGAATGTTTGAATGTTAAATGGGCTGTCAATATAAAGCATCAGCTGCGGTGATAATGCTTCTTTTAAAGAGGTTATGATAGATTAAAATTAGCACTTCATAGAAAGAAAAGAGCACTTCGTTGCAGTTATGAATAGAGAAGCCCCGATGAGAGGTCACAGTGACCTCCCAAAATAGTTCCTTATTCGTCACGTTTTCGTCTTACGAAGATTCATTCAACTTACGAAAATTCGGGACGTACGCTGTATTTTTTAAAATTACTTTTTTATAGATCCGGAATTTTATACTTTGTCTTGACAAAGTGTCTGTTTCTCTAGGTATGCACCACAAGTACTTTAATACTACTCATAATTTGTTTGCCAAATTTCCTTCATTGAAATGTTATTCTCAGATTCCCTAACAGATGGTCCGACGTTAGGCAGGGATTCAAGTGAAACAGGCGATCACAAATTGCAATCGCTACTGGAAATGAATTACATTAGAAAGTTTCTTGATAAAAACATCGTGACTTCAGCGTTATGTTTGCGTGACGTTTGCCTATAAAAAACGAGCTAGATAAAACGTCACAGCCTACTTGGCGAATAAGAGGAGATCTCTGACTGCTTGTGAGCTCTTATTGGCTCCACCCGTAGTGACGTCAGTGCCAAGTTAAGTTGATGATAATGTAATTCACTTCCAGTAGCGATTGCAATTCGAAGCGATCGCAGTGCTGTTTCACTTGAATCCCTGCCTTAGTCTGGTAACCATCTTCCCGAGGACTAGGGCGAATGCATCCATATTTAAAAATTATTCTAGACCCTCTTGTGCAGATTCATGATTCATATTTAAGCGATGATTGATTTGTAATGGCGGTTGGTTGGCTTTTAGCTGTGTGTTCATGCAAGTAGTTCCTAAACGTCCCATAGATACTGATAACGTTTAAATAATTGAAGGGGCAAGTGGGTGAAGGTGAAATGGTAACATTTTTTTAAATTTCTGGAAAAAGCTTTCAAAAAAATGTGTTATTTTTTAATAGATTTTTCTCAACGGGTAAAACGGGGTTATATTCTTAGTTACCAACCATTTCTGTGCCTAAGGGGACCAGATAGGTGGACTTATCACCTTTATCCATGGTAAAAAGTAAGTTACGAAAATTGTCACATATCACCTTTATCGACTTTTCCCTTCAATTACTACTTATGGGCTCATTTTTTGCATTGAAATGGGATTCCATGTAGCAATGAAGCAGGTGTTTGTGATCATTATTGCTATTACGGAATATTTAAGTTGTTTTTTGTGATTTTGGTTTTCATTCTTCAACGAATGAATCAGGATAAGGAATACAAAGCACAAACTATCAATTTGTCAAATTATAAAGAAAACGCTGTTTTAATAAAAGAGGTTAGGAAGAAAATTGAAAGAAAAAAAATAAGGATGAAAAAAGTAGTCAAATTATTATCTCTGTCAAATTTTGACAAATTTTGCCTTAAAATTAAAAATGATTTTTTTTTTTTGAGAAAATTTTACGAAATTAAATGAAAACGATTAATGGAGTTTTTTTTATTGAATGTTTGCATTCTTCTTTGAAAAAGATCCTTTACTATCATAGCTATATTTTGTATTCCGGTAAGAAACTTAAGATTTTCTCGGACAATGAAAATTTTCTTATGAGCAAATTAAATGACCTCTGGTTGGTTTGTGTTGAAAAATTGCTTGAAATACTGTTCTTTTTTTTGGATAATTTTTGTTGATTTTCAATTTTCCTTTCTAGCGATACATTGGGCTTTTTTAACGAACTGTCAAATGAAACCTTTAATGCATTTAATGCGCAAACATTTTTCAATATTTTCTTCGTTTTAAATTACTCCAACTGTTAAGTTATGCTTCGAAGTAGTTTAGTTTGACAGTTTGGATAGCTGTATGATATCTGTCATTCAGTAGCGCAGCTGGACTGTACCTTCAGAGGGGTTGGGGGATCACAATAACTCTTTATGGTATGAGTAAACTATCGTATTTTAGAAGACAATAATGCTAAAACCAAGGGCTCTGTAGTGGCATTACCCCCCCCCCCCTTTTGCTGCGCACTGATATCACACGTATGGTACAGGCATGCAGTGAGGGGTGAGTAAATCTTCCAGTACCCTAGGTACTAAGCGATATTATCAATCCAAATGCGGTACGTACAATGTATACGTACGATATACGTACAAGGGACTGTTATGACCTCATAAGATAAAATATGGCTGCGCTTTGTGATATGATTTATTCATTATACTTTATAAGCATCTTGTAAATCTAAAGTCAAAGATTTGTGCCTGAAGTTCGTAAAAATGGCTAGCTTCCAGATGTTCAATAAACTAACCCATTGGTATTTTTCAGATTTTAAATTTTAATTGTGAAAACTTTATCAATTTATAGCGCCAAAAATGAAAAAAGTGATAAACCACTAAATATTGCAATATGAGTATCAAATTTTGAAAATGACTTGCATAATTGAAGGACTTGGGAGATGAAGGGGTTAAGCGACAAATCAGAAATTGCGAGTAATTAAGGTTCAAAGTTTTATTGCTGCATTTGTTGCAGCTTTTCTGTTTTCTGGTTTTGTCATTAGTGTGCGTATGAAATTGTTCTATTGATATCTACTGTTTGATGTACCAAGTTTTATTTGCTCACCTGTATCTATTGCTTACAATTGTACAGAGTGTTCATTTTTTAAAATGTAACTTAGCCCCTTCATCCTCCAAGCCCTTCAATTACGTATATTCATCTTTAGGGCAATTTATTGTTTGACTGGAATCAACTATATAGAGCATAAATTAAGTTATGTTAGATAGGTTGCCGTGTAACCTGCGAAAATATTTTACAATTGCACTTTACCCCCATATTCCCCTAAACAGAATAATCCTTTCTGAAACGACTTAATGACCAACCAAAAATTAGAGCTTCTCTTATAGTCAACTCTTTATAAAATTAATTTTATCTTAACCCAGTTATGCCCAAGTTTTTTTTAACAATTTTTTTCAATTTTTATCTGCTTAAAACTCTTACTTGGAATGGTTGATATACATTTTAATCTTAAAATAGTTCGCCGTTGCCATATTTATTAAGTTATTTAACGTCCTGTTTAGGGGATGTTTTGCAGATATGTGAGCAAAATACGACCTTACTTGACTTTACTTTTAAAAAGTAACATTACAGATGGTATCTCTAATCAATTTTAAGCAAGTCATTTTTAAATAGTTTAATTTTATGAAAAAAAAGTTCGCAAAAAAAAAAACTTACTTTCTGTGGCTACCCATACTGGAACGTTGATTGACTGATTTGTTTGAAAATAGCTGTCAATAAATAAACTCTGATGTCCAAATAGTGGCTGTAACTGGTTTTTTCAAGAAGAAGGACTATATAACTTGTGAAAAACAGCTTTAGTAAATGATATACCCATTATAGGTTTTTGTATGCAGTAACTAACAAGCGTCCCGTTTTTAGGCTACTTGGCATAAATGGGTTAATTTCACTTTACTATTTCCTCAATTACAATGTTTCGTGTTCTGCTTATCGCCTGATCAAAGTTTTACTTACCTAAATAAAATGTATAAATAAATTGATAAATTTATCAAAGACATCCTGAAAATCAGTTTTTAATGCCAGAGAAAAGTTTCCAATAAAATGTTCGTCGTTTACCACCAAAGAAAGGCATGCATTTCAAATAACGAAAGCGCTTTTTCTCTTGAAGATTTGAATATCCAACGGAAAAGGATAAAATTAATTCAAGAAAAAAAAAACTTTTAAAATTTTTTGATTAAAATCCTTGATTTAACAGAACTCTGACACTTTCATTTTCTTCAACTGCGTTAACAAGTTAAGCAGCTTCCAATTTGAATACAGAACATCTCATTCGAAGAAAAAAAAAAGCAGGTGATTTATTCATTCTTTGCACCATTCTTTTATTAAATCGGAGCTTCCTTCCTCTACGCGCATTTTCTTTTTCATACAGGTGCATTTTGTACCACGGAAGTGGTTAAAAATAACTCCGAAGACAGAACAAAACGCAAGCTTTGAAATCCATGCTGAAAAAACTTGGCAAAAGTGCCAAGGACAGGAACAATTTTCTTTTTTCCTTTCACCTCAATATTCCCACTGTCTGCATTTACTGATAGCAAAAGCAACAAGGTTTACAGACACTGTAATGAAAACTTCAGTTCATTTTGTCTTAGCTTTGTTTAGTAGAGGTTTGACAACAGAGGGAAGAAATGATTTTGAGATTTCAAC
>JAXGGA010008525.1:0-56357 GCA_038373865.1 Uloborus plumipes
AATTATTCATTTTTCATAAGTAATAATTGGGGCCGCGGAAAATACAGGACATTTTTAAAAAATCAGGTTCACTTATATTCTTAATAATGCTTAAATTATTCCGCTTCTCTTTTAAATTTCATTTAAAGTCCTGAAATATTTTTCTAAAATTTCATTTTAATAATAAAATAAAATCGGCGGCCCCTTTCTTCAGAAAAGTGAGGGGGTGTAGCACCCCCCCCACACCCCCCCCCCCCTTGCCGACGGCTCTGGGAATAAAATAAATGTAACCTAATTTCTACAACAAGTTTCTTAAGAGCAAGAATCTGAGAGAGTGTCACGCCTGTGATTCATGACGTCTCAGATTTTTTTCCAAAAAATTACCAAATGTTTATTATCTTATGGAAAGACCAAATCTAGAATGTTTTGCTCTAAAGTTGAGTTGTTTAGTTTTTATGGATCCCTAAAGGTGAAGGTGCGGCATCAAAAATTAAGCGGATTTTCAGGACATGGAAGATGCTGTGAGCCAAAACTCTTACCAAGAACTGTGGAACTCCAATTTTCTTTTTGTATATGGAATATAGAAGGTTGAAACTTCACAAAATGAATGTTAAATTTGTGGTAAGTTGTTGCCGTAAGGTCAGTAAAGGCCCTCAAAACAAAACATTTTTGACGTTTTTTAGGGTTTTTGAGATTCAAAAATAGCTTGTACATTTCAGTTGGCACGGCAAAAGTAGTGTCGTTTGAAAGTCCAGTGTAAGAACTTTAAAATAATGTATAAATAACCGAGGAAAGTTCAACGTGCTTTTAGTTGCATAAGGCCGAAATATGAAAAATGTCATATTTTACCGATATTCAAACGGTCATAAATTCCTCTGCCAACAACATATTGAAATTGTTTTTTTTGCCAATGTCATACTCTATTTTTTATCTTAATAGAACAGTTGAGTTCTTTGAGGCGAAATGTGAAATTTTTTTTTACAAAAAATGCACAGGAAAAGATACATTTTTTGTAAAAAAAAAATTTACATTTCGCCTCAAAGGACTCAACTGTTCTGTTAAGACAAAGAATAGAGTATGACATTAGCAAAAAAAATATTTCAATATGTTGTTGGCAGAGGAAGTTATGACCGTTTGAATATCGGTAAAATATGTCATTTTTCATGTTTCGGCCTTACGCAACTAAAAGCACGTTGAACTTTCCTCGGTTATTTATACATTATTTTAAAGTGCTTACACTGGTCTTTCAAACGACACTACTTTTGCCGTACCAACTGAAATGTACAAGCTGTTTTTGGACCTCAAAAACGCTAAAAACGTCAAAAATGCCTTGTTTTGAGGGCTTTCACTGACCTTACGGCAATAACTTACCACAAATTTAACATTCATTTTGTGAAGTTTCAACCTTTTATATTCCATATACAAATAGAAAATTGGAGTTAAACAGTTCCTGGTAAGAGTTTTGGCTCACAGCAACTTCCATGTCTTGAAAATCCGCTTAATTTTTGATGCCGTACCTTCACCTTTAGGGGACGATAAAAACTAAACAACTCAACTTTAGAGCAAAACATTCTGGATTTGGTTTTTCAATAAGATAATAAACATTTGGTAATTTTTGGGAGAAAATCTGAGAGGTCACCTCATAATGCTATGCGTGACAGTTTCTCAGATTCTTGCTCTTAATAATAACGAACTTTTGAATTTTGTGAGCAAAGCAATTCTAGCCGAATAAAATTGTCGAATAAAATCCGTTTTTCACATGAATTGTATTAGTATGACGTATTGGGATTTTAACTAGTAACCGTGGTTGGCACAAACCTAAACTGACAGCTTCGTAATGCTTTGATTAGGATTATTGGATTGGAAATATCTGTTAATATTGAGGCTATTGGAGCGTTTGCATTTGCGTAAATTGCTTTTTATTCTGTATAAATGTGCTTTCATTTTGAATTTAAATACTGCTAATCGTCCTTCAATTTTTTGCGTCTTAGCAGAAACGAGCCGTGGACCCCTTGACATGAGCTCCCGGACCCCCCGGCTTCACGGACAACACTTTGCGATACTCTGACTAATTCATTTGTTGAACGAGTATTTTCACATATGAATTCGAAATGATCTGACGTACGAAATAGTTAATTAAAGCAGAGTTCATTAAATGTTCAATTAATTAAAGCAGAGCTTATTGCGACTACCAGTTCTTTAAACATAAGTTGCAATGAATTTTATAACAACTTAATGACGCATGAAAATTTGAAAAGAATTATTTCATTGCTAAAATAGCAAATATGGGTTTTGAAGATATATGATTAATTTATTAATAACCATTAAGGTTTCGAATTTTAGTTTGGTTTTATTAGCTTCTTTTAGCTTGTTTGAATTGTAACGTTTAATTCTATGTCTGATCAATTGTAAAACCCACGTGTTGATTAAGGGCACATTAAATTATTTTACTCATTCAGATTTCTCCAGTGACTGATGTGACATTAAGAAACAAGTTTTACTCCATGATTTATTGTATTACTGTTTCAGATTAAGTAGTCCCATTCATCAAGAAAACTGCTCAAACTGCACCGTTTCTCTTATCGTTAGAGCAAGTAAAAAACTAATTAGCACCTGTTCCTATCAACGTCGATCTGTATACTGAACTTCCTACTATTATTTGCTTTATTTTTTGAGTTAAAAGCTCCTCCAAAAATGTGTTCACCCATAAACATACAAATGGCGAGGAATCTTTTGAAAGCTGTTAAAACATGTTGTTTATCACCCCTTAGAAATACAACGCAACCAGTAACTATCCTCACCATAAAAATATTCCCCGCCTTCACCCCAAGAAGAGTGTCTCGTATTTACGGTTCTCAGATCTTGCAACCCTGCAGACTCCAGAAAATCGGATTTTCGTCTGCTACACTACCTTCAGCGGGTGGTCAACAATCGCAGTGACGTCATGTGAATAGGGTCGAATGAAAGTCTGTGATTGCAGTTAACTATATGGTTCAGTTACTTCATACTATCTTATACCACTCTTTTAAAATGCTTGCTCTGAATATCACGAGCTAGCAAATCTGGCAATGCAAAAAGTACATTCATGGTGTTTCGTTTTCGTAAACAATGTCGGATTAGTCTTTTTTGAACTTAATAAGCCGCTGAATTTAAAGTATGATCATATTCACTCATTAAGAGTATCTTTCGCACTCTTACAACAGTTATTCGGCACATAGATAATTAGAGATACCTTATGAGATGTCACTCAAAGTATTTTTGTTTTGGTAACTATGCCAGTCAGTATGGGTGGAAGTTTTAGCTCCTAGTTAGTCAGACATCTAGCAAAAGCGACAGGATTGTTTCTCATGCTTTCGTAATATGTATTTTGTGTTTGACACATATTTTGAAATAATATGTTCCTTAATTACACCTTCATTTTGTCATAATATTGTTTTTCCTCCTAACATTTGAACAACGTCTGAATCGTATGTATTTTACATAAATGTTGTTATCATTGAGGTTTTTCATTTCACTTATTTTGTCCGAATGAAATAACGTTTATTTTCATGTAGTAAAAGGAAACTATTTTTAAAAATAAGAACCAAGAATTAGTGCCAATGATTGCAATTTGAATACTTTCTCGACTTGGGAGTTAAACTAACAGTAGATGGTTTTGCTATTCTTAAATAGTGTTCATATTATTCTGCGGGACCGAATAAAATACTTTTCAACCTGCGTTTTTGTGATGAACGTACTAACCATGGCAATAAAACATGTTCTATCTTTCTAGAAAATATTCATCGTGTAAAATTGTTAGCTCGTTTTTTAATTTATTTCTTTGAGCCTGAAATTTTAGTTCAATACTAATCTTATCTTGTTGAAAAAAATGTATTCCACAGCATTTTCGTAGTAAAACTTTCAAATTGCCATATAAAATTAATATTTTTCAAATTTGCTGAATAATACTCAGTAGACTGCAAATTAACAAGCTTAACTTAGACGAAAGATTTTCTGGTTCAAGTAAAATTCTGGTTAACATAGAAAATGGAAAAGTTAATTATAAAAATACGCTTTTGAAAATTGTATTGAACAATCAATAAATACTTAATTTAATAATCATTAGATTGTTTTTTAAGTGTGTGTTGCCAATCATTAGATTGTTTTTAAGTGAGGTAATTTGTTTGGAAAGCTTTTCATATCCCATTGAATTAGCTTTATGCAGTATTATCTTCAAAATTTGTGCTTTTTTTACGTTGGTTTTTAACTTTAGTCATATTTTAGCACAAAGCATATTTGATAATTTTTTCTTTAATATTATGTATTGATTCTAAGTAGAAAATTGTACTCTCTTTCTTGTCACAAAATACAACGTTAACTTGCTTGCTGATTTGCAAGCAATATATATAATCAATAGTGGCACATTAAAATTTCCAAACTCGGGAGGAAAATATTTGAACTCTAAGTATGTATTATTGATTAAGACAACACAAACAAGCAAGCACACATCAAATTTTTTTTTGCATATATTGTAATGTGTAAGACTAAATCACTAAAAACTAGGCTTGCAAAGGGCCTTAATTTTTTCCTATGCTACTTTTTTAGGTGTGTCACTTTTATTGCTGAGATGCAATATCGTATTACCATTTCCAACACCTTTAATAGATGTAACAGGGTCTAAAATTGTTATCAATATAGAAGTCATTGTCATCGAGAAAAACTTCAGTGAACCTCTTATAATTATTTTTAAATTGTAAAGAATGAGAAACCATTCAGTACACTCAGGGGTCCCGTTGACGCGCTATAGCGCGTAAAATACGCAGATTTCAGGAAATGGACCCGATATTTGAAACTCAACGCGTCCTGCGGGACGCGCTAAAATTCGTCCCGCGGGACGGCTTTATCAGTTAAAAAAGGGTAAAATTAAGGTGGTGCGGTTTAGCTATGCTTTTTTTCCCCAACGCGACCTATGACGACTTTGTTGTCCGTAAAGTTGTTTATTTTATAGTCTGAATTTGTTATGTTGTTTATTTTACGTAGCCTGAATCTCCTTTTTTGCGATAAAGGCTTCGTAAAATAAACAACACTACATATTCAGGTTATGTAAAATAAATAACATTACAGACAACGAATGCAGTCGCTATCGTCATTTGCACCGCACTACGTTTGCGCCTATGTCTTAATTCACCCATTGTCAAAAAGTAATTAGTGTACTATAATAAATATTGCAAGAATAAATCTTTACATTTTACAGTAATTTTGACTATCGATTAAAAATTATTACTTCACATTCATTTAAGTTTTTCCTTCTTATTTCTTCTCTTTTTTGCAAAGTGCGGGACCCACTATTTTCAAAATGGACCCACTTTTTCAAAAATGGTGGGTCCCCGGGACCCAGCTTTGTGAGCACCCGGCGGGAGCCCTGACACTAGTAATGTCTTTCCTTTTTTATGTTTGTTTTTATTTCATAATTACAATACATAATTCTGAAAATTTCAATTCTTTTATTACTTATTTTTTAAATTTTGTACTTAATTGATTTATGGCTAGTTAAAATGGAGATGCCATGAAGCCAGTAAATCTGTAGTCTACGATAGACATCCTTTTTATATTAAGAAGGTTAGTTCATTTCTGTAAAGGCAGTAGTCACTAGCCACATTCACTATTATGCATGTAATTTCAGTAAGGCTCGACCGATGCATCGGCGCCAATGGTTGAAATTTTTTCAATCGGGCATCGACCGCTGGTGCTAACATGGAAAAAACATCAGCCCATCGGTCTCAAAAATATCTAAATGCCGATGTTTTTTCAATTTTTTAAAAGTTTTCTGAAGACTGAATTCTATTTTCTCTATTTTTTACTTCACAATTAAAAGTATGTTCAGCATGTGGTTTGAAATCGGGCAGCAAACGGGACTAACACTGTTCTGGGTTTGAATTTTCCGAATCGGGCAGATACCGACATTTTTACAACACAGACACTTTCCAAGTGATTGTTTTGGTGCGAATTTTAAGAATTACGGTAAAATCCGCGAATAAAACCGGAAGTTTTGTCAGGTATTGGGAGGTGTTCGTTATTAGGGAGGATTATGCTATTTCAGATTTTACCTATTAGTTTCATGCAGAATTATAGCATTGAATATGTACCATTGCCATCTTGCACTACGATACTGATAATTTGTGTATTATTTCCTATATCTTGCTTGAACTCATATCATTTTACCTTTGCACTTTTAAATGCTAGCGTATTTTTTTATTGCAATTATTTAAACACCCCCCCCCCCCCCCCCCAATATCTTTTACCGTATCTTTCTATCAGAAGCATATTTCGCCTGCTTACGCATTTTTCTCCACTGTTCTATGGGATATTTTCATTTAAAAATTACAATTGTAAATATGCCGACAGCCTCGATAACTTACTATCATATACTCATAACTCAAGTCTATTTTATTTAAACTATATCAGGGGTGGGATACGATGGATACAATTTCGAAGCAGCTAAAATTTTGTTTTGGAGAGGAAAAATATTTATTTTGGAGCACACTGGAGGGAAAAAAAACAGTCTTGAAGCAGGTTGAAGCAGGAATTTTACAATTTTAGCGCGACTGAAGCAAAAAAAAAAAAAAAAGCCATTTTGATGCAATGTTCAGCAAAATAAAAAATCAAATTAGGAGCAAAAGTAGCAAAAAATAGAAGGCGCAAGCTGTCTTTTTTTTTTATGGTTATTTATTTTTTAATAAAATAAGTTATGTAACTGTCGCAGCTTTTAACAAACATGCAAACATTTCTGTTCATGCTTTTTAAATAAGTAAATTTAAGCTATGACTTAGTATTGGGATTTATTTGCTGCCTTTTTAGCCTACTTTCCCGTTAAAAAGGAAAAAAAAAATGAAAAAAAGCATTAAAAGTGGTTTAATGCATCATAAAATTTTCCCCAGGTTCAAAAAAAAAAGTCAAACAGAAATAAAAACATTTAAAAAAATCGAAAAATTAAAATTTGGAAAGTAGGGTTTTGAGATGAGGAATTTGTGTGTCAGTCTGTCCCCGACAAATTCGAAATGACGATCCTGTTTAAGAGAACATTTCATTATTTATTTAATCAATTATTTGTTTTTAATTATTGGCAATGGATTAAAAATGAAACTCGAGACATTTTTTTAGGAACAAGTTTTTTTTTTTGATAAAATGTGTTTTGATTTGCTTTCTATTTTCAATTCTTTTTTCATAACAATTAATTTCTTTTTCTACGGAAGAACTATAAAAGCTGCATTGTTTAAAAGATGCAGCAACTTTATTTTATTTTATTTTTTTTTTTTGTTTACTTTTTAAGTGCCTATTTCATCAGATGAAATCTGCATATTTGGTTTTTGGAAATCAGTTTTATGTGCTAAAAAGGTACGTTTGACATAATTTGCTGTCTTAGATAATTAAAAGAATATTGATGTCGATGTACGGAAAGTAGGCTCGTTTAGTTCTTGACAGAACTTCTTGTTTTGTTTAAAGTTTTAAAATATCTTAAAGAACTTTTCTACTCATACAGTGTAATTTGTTTTCTGGTTCACTGCTTTTTTTTAATGATTAAACAACATAATGGGAAGTTTTTTTACCAGGTTTGGTGTATCTAAATCCACATATTGTTGCTGAAGTCTTTTTTTTTTTTTTTTTTGAACGATAAAGCAGTTGCCTACTACTAAACACAGTGTCCGTTTCAAATTTTTGTCTCAAACGTTTTCGTACATGTACGTGGAACTTGATTCATGAATAAAAGAGCATATTGCGAAACGATTCGGAATTGCTTTACAGAGATTCATGTTACAAATATCGACAATTTTAATAGGAATTATGTACAATACCGCCCAGCCGATACTGAATTAAGCATCATATTTTTTCTGCATCTTTGTTGTATCTTTCTTTTTTAGTTATAAAACTCTTTTCGATTGTATCACTCACTTGTCACAAATTTATGATATTAGTCTGCACTGAAATTAAAATTGATTAGTCAAAAAAAGAAAAAAAAAAGCAAAAAGCACATTTGGAACATTGGATTGCAGCTGAGAAAGTATCTGCATGACTACACCCAGTACAATTGGTACGAATGAGTTCTCAACTTGCTGCTTCTCTCTCTTTCTCTCTCATATAATTTTTGTTGAGTAGTAGTAAAATATAAATTTAGGCCTAAAATCTGAATGACTGAAAAAGAAGTAGAATGAAATGAATCACCCATCAAATCTCTTATAAAATATTTATTTTTCTAAACATTTAATTTTTTTTTACTATCGGCCATCGGCCAATGGAAGAGGAAAAAAATCGGCCAACTTTGAACAATCGGCCCATCGGCCAAAAAATGCCATCGGTCGAGCCTTAAATTTCAGTCTCTTTTTTTTTTACAGGGATAATTAAGTACATAACTTTGTGTGTGTGTGTGTGTGTGTGTGTCTTTATGGGATTAAAGAGGAAATGCTTTTTAAAGTTATTTCATCTTTAATATCTTGAGCATTATTTGAGATTCATTGCGTAAGAAAAAGCTAATATGCTATACTAAATATAGATTTTGTTCACATCCTTTTTGTCAGGATCGTCATTTCAAATTTTTCAGGGTGCAAAAAGTGCACACAGAATGCAAATTTTGTCAGAAAACAGCAAAAACCACCCCACTGATATGAAAAAACATAAATTTTCCAAAACCGAGAATGGGGGAAACAATTGGCACTCCTTTTGACTTTTGTTTTGAGGTTACAAAATTTGCTTCTTCGTTGTATTTGTTATAATTATATTTTCTAGACTTATTTTTTGAGTATTAACTTCTTAATATTGTCCAAAGTAATAAAATAATTCCTCTCGTACAGATTTGTTTTTTCCTTAACATTTTTTTTTTTTCCAACTTAGAAGAATCAAGATTTTTATTCATCTTTTTGCATAGCCATTTGATCTAACCTTACCTTATTGGTATGAAGATGTGAAATTTTATTAATGTGGTTTCTTTATTTTTTGAGACTAAAATTTTTTATTTTCCTTGGAAAGATTCTAAGTGGTGAAATGAATCCAGACACTTATCTCTCAGATGATGACTATTGGCGAGAAACAAATAAAGGTTTTAGCTTTGATGATCCAAACGTATGTATTAGCCACTTTTAAATAAATTTTATTTCTGTAGAAAATTAGTCTGTTTAGCTAAAAACTTGTACTACCACATGAAATTGATCTTCATATTATTTTTTTTTCTCGTGAAGAGTGTTGCGAACTTGATTGTAGCATTCACTGAAAATAAATACTTTGATACAAATCTGAAAATTCAAATTTTTATTGAATTACCAGTTGCCAGAAGACCCTATTAGCTTACTAGTCACATTCTATAAATCAAATGAGTCAAGGGCCAACATCCTTTTTAATTAATAACCAATTTTTCCTTACTTAAATTTTCTTGCATAAATTGCTCTATTTGATTCAAAAGTAGTGGTTGTTCTGGAAGTATCTACCAGCATTAGGAAGCAATGATAGTAAACAGCACCATTTTAACAAAGTTCAGTATTTCTTTTATCTTAAACATTTAATGCAGGGATGGCCAACCTTTTTAGGGAGAGTGCCACTATCTGAAGAGAAAAAGCTCAGCGTGCCACATTGTATTTTTCTAACAAACTGAAATTTTTTAAAAAGTTAAAAATAGATTTTAGGTTGGCTGACTATGTAATTCTTACTCAAATAAAACATTTTTTCCCGTAAATCTGAGCAATTGAAATCTAAATGATAATACAGATGAAACAAGTCCAAACTTAAGAGTTATCGTTACTAAAAAATTTTATTAGTTCTGTCAGTTGGCTTATGCTTAAAAAAGAAACAAATAACATCAAACATTCTGTTTTAAAATTAAAAAGTATGTACTTAATCTGGTTTATGAGTCTGTATCTTTTTTACCAAGTCTTTAATTTTGGGATTAGTTCTTGAGAATCCTAAGAAGTTTAAGTGTTTTAAGTGCTATCAATTAATATTCAACAGTATTTAGATTTTTCTGCATTCATAACAAAAAATATTTGTTTCGAAGTGTACTTTGAACCAAATCTACAACAGCATCAGACGGCTAAAATATGCAAATGTGAAAAAATTTTGTTGGTACAAAGTTCCAAATTTCTATATAACGTGGATGACTTTCTGTTGAAGTCAGCTGTTACATTTGACTACCAATAAAAGAGGTCGGTAATTCTGATTTGGATTTCAGAAGGTTAACAAGTAGTGTCTCGCAGAGAAATAGACAACGAATTTGAAAAAAAAAAAAAAAAAATTAGCATTTTTTTATGATCCTAAAAATCAAACCTAACACTGAATGTATACTTAAAATAGGTGTAAAATTTTCTCCATACATGTATATCATTGGAAAATTATTAAATTTGGGTTGATGCTTTCAGTATTAAATTTAATGTTTTATTCTTTTTTCTCCAAAGTAGAGAGAAAGAAACTGAAGTTTCATCATAAAAGAATGCAGATGAGCTATACTGGTTTAGGAAACTTTTTTTGTACAATCTTAAATTTAAATTACTTAAACGCCGGATAATAAGAGATGATATAGCTATATTAATTTTCTATTCTTCATTCCTAAGTAGCAAGTCCTCATTGCTTTCCTGCCTAACATTTTAAAAAACACTCCCTAAAATTCTAAAATCTTATGACTATTTTTTTCTTTGGACAGCTATTGCACATTTCACTGAAGAAGTAATTTTCCATGCTCTCCTCTTTCTCCTGGGAAAAGTTCCCAAAGCATTCAGAGCTCTAATTCGTAGTTTGTTAATACAGTGAACTCTACAGGGTCACCAACAGAGAAAAAGTCTCATTCTTTGGCAAAGAGTTTGTGATAAATAATTCGATGACGCTTTTGAAGTTTTTTTCCCAAAATTATTTTCAAGTAATGTAACAAAAACAATTTAAGGATCTTCATTTGTGCAACCATATCAAATTTTGTCCAATCTTTTTTTTTTTAATTTTAGTTGCAGAGTTAACTTTTTTCTAAAATTTCATCACCCGTAGCTGAAACTATTGCAGATCAAAAATTCATTTTGCAGCATCTGTCAAGCGCAAATATGCTTTACAAAGCATTGTCTGTAGCGTATTAGCTTTTGTTGGATGTCCAAAGCTAACGTTAAGTACTGTAATATTGTAGTTCAGACAATTTGTAAGCCAGCTTCCTGACAGTTAATCGTCATATCATTATATTTATCAGTTTAAGGGTTTTAGTTTCTATCAATATTTTTGAGATCGACATTTTCTCCTCAACTTTGAAATATTTTCAAAAAGTCTTCGCGTGCCACTGTTAGTGCTCTGCCGTGCCACATTGTGGCAAGCGTGCCGCGGGTTGGCCACCCCTGATTTAATGCATTTAAAGCAGTAAGTAACTGCCCCTAAGCCAGGGCTAAGGCAGAAACGTGCAAATGAGCTGGTGGTGTATTGCATATTTAATGCATTTGTTTACAATTTAAACGTCAAAACTCGTTTACATGGGAATTGTTTATGTATTTAGTTTATTTTTGCTTTATTCTTATTTAATTCATTTACTTATTTTTTGGTGCCAATTTTCATGTGTGATATTAGTGTTTCGCTATAATTGTGCTCGAGTTTTCTGCCATCTGCTTTTGGTTTCCAACATTTCTTATATTTTCTCAATAGCACAGATGTAAAGCATGTTGAGCAAAAACATTTTGTTTATTTTTAATTTTTCAAGAATAAACTTGCATCCAACTGCATGTCGTATATTATGAGTGCCTAAAAATTTGACGAAAGGTATTTTCCGTTAATGTTGTGCTGAAAACCCTATTTTGATCAAATAATTATGATGTGTGTTATCGAATAAAGCATGCATGAGAGGTAAATTTTAAGTAAAATATTAAATTATAAAAAGAGCAATCCATAGAAAAAAAAGTGGCAAGTTGTACAAGTTTTTTCAACCACTATTTTTTTTTTTCTTTGTGTGCACTCATCATGTGATGAGTAGATATTTTCAGGTCTACTTTGGTGCTAATTTTGACTTAGTGATTTCAAATCAGAACTGTAACCAGACTTGTTTCGAGGAGGGTTTTACGAAACAGATTTCTCGCGAAGTCTATATAATCAATGAAATTTAATGTCATATTCTGTAGTCTACCACTTTTTTTACAATAAATGCATAAAAAGTATAAACATGAAAAATAAAAAAAATATGTATCTTTTTAATGAATTTTAAAAATCTAATCTGTACACTACATAACTTTTCCCTTGTTAAATATTCAATGTCTTAATCACTCAAAAGGAGGTATGCGTTTTCTCATATATGTGCATTCAAAATAACACTTCTGAAATTTCTATTTTATGATAGTTATAAAATGTGTTAAATATAGAGTTTTTGTCTCTTTCAAATGTAAAAAAATTTATTGTTTTTTAAATGTTTTTTTAAATTTTAAAGGAAAAGGTATTGTTTTTAATGTTTGTACTAACTGCAGTAAATATAAATACTACTGATAGAACATTAATTTGTTCTGTTATTCAATAATGATAGCTTCAATTTTCAAATGAAATTGAAAAACAAATAAGAATATTAAAAATAAAATAGAAATTATTTTTTCAGCAAAAACATTGTATGAGAAGAATTTTTTCGAATAGTATTGAAAATTTTTGGAGGAGGGTTTGAACCCTAAACACCCACCCCTTAAATATGACTTGTTCAATGGGGGCCATTCTTGTTCTTTCACACATGCTCATGTATCAAAATTTCATAAATTTGAATTAATAACTGCAAAATTGTTTATGGGAGTTAACTGACCATGATTACATTTTAAAACTATTTAATGTGCTTCAAGATTTCAAATAAATGTGTATAAATATAAATACTATTTTTATTAATAGCGTTTAAGTATAATTCTTAATATCTTTTACTGATTTTTTTTTCTCTTGTTTTCCACATGCACAGGAGATATTTTCATCTAAAATTGGCGAAGGAGATTCCTGGAGCAAATCAAAGGTTTCAAAATCAGATAGATTGCATGGAACGTCAGACAATAGTATGGAGATATATGTATTTAAGTTTGCAATAAAGTACATGCTTATGAAATATTAACTTTCTTAATATCTTTGAACCTGCTGCCAAGTAGGGATTAATCTGATAAGTTCTGAGAAGTAACATGAAAGGGAAATATTGTTTTATGAATTTTATGTTTTCAGTTAAATACTGTATGTACTGATGTACAAGTTTATATTGTGTATAAGTAGATCCCCCGCTTTTCAGGGATAAATTGTGAAAACACCAAAAACCCACATATAAGACACCCTTACTTTCTAGAAAAAATACAGATGGTTTTACCTTATAAAAAAAGAAGAAAACTGAAATGTAAAAGCATTCTTACACTCAAAACTGCAGAAATTTTATACTTTTGCTGGAAAAAGTCACATTTCTGCTATTGCAATTTTTATTAAGGGTTCGTTTTCGCTTGGTTTAGATTTTTGACATCAAGGAGTTTTTTGATGTAACCAGGGCATAGTGTAGGTTGAAAGTGCCAAAAAAAAAGAGCGTTGAAAAACCTTCAGGGTGAGTGAGAGCTTACTGAAGAAACATGAAGTATGAACTAAGATAAAATTTAAATATAGTATGATTAATTAGCAAAACTTTTAATTAATTAAAATTAAGTTAAAATTATAAAATTAAAATGTTCAAACTAACATTAAATGCATAAGTACAAGCATTTTGTGTGTGTTTTTTTTTTCAATTAATATTCAAAAACTTAAGTTAGCATGTGTTTTTGGTATAAATTAATAGAATAAAAATATAAGGAACAACTAAATATGCATATTTGCATCCTGATAATAAGTTTAAAAGAGTGTTTACCTTAGAAGCAACTAAGAATGAGAATAATTATTCAACAGCTAAATATTTAGACATTCTATAAAACTTAGTTACCCCAACATACTATAATCTCCAGTTTATCTGGTTAATTTAATGTTAAGTTTATAAACCGCGTGTAGATTTAAATTTTTTTATATGTTTTATATATAGTGAAGGGGAGAGGAGGTATTTCTCACCTTTTAATTACTTGTTATCTTTTTAGCTGCTCAGTTTCATTTGTTGTATATAAGTCTTATGATCTTAATCTTATATTAAAACACTAAAGACAGCGCTCACTGTATTTGCAATTTACTTCACATATGTGCTCTTTGCCAGCAGCATAAAAACATGATATGAGGTTGATATATTTTTATTGCAACTTAAAAGTGATCCAACTGTTCACTTAATGTAATATTTTTTTAAACTCATTTACAGTTTAATAACAGTGCTAAGACATACATTTCTTTCATTACATCTAATTTTACTTATAAAATTGTTTTTTAATTTTTTTTTCTATGAGATTTTTGGTGAGACAGTTTAAGCCATGGTTTAAACCGTCAAAAAAATATCGTACTTCCAAAATCGGCCAACTCTGGTTTTTACCATTACAACTTTTGCTGATTGCTGATTTAATATTGAAAAACTTTTGTATTGTAGCCATATTATATTATTTTTATAAAATGAGAATTAATTTTCGCCACAACAACTATCCAAAAAATTTCATCAACAAAGTTTGATCATTTTTTTTGGGTGATTTCTTTTCCAAGAATGGATGACTACAGCATCTCTTAAATTTTCTAAATTTTTCTGCTAACACATCAAAAATTACCTCCTAAATTTGAAAATCAAATTGTTTTTGGCACAGAAATTGAATTACTTATTAAGCATTGTTATTGTTTCAAAAGTGCCACAAGAAGAATGGGATCAACAGTGTCTACATACTGGCCCATTTTCTTCACAATACAATTTATAGTGTGAGCTTAGCGCTGATGCCCCACTATATCATTCCTCTTTATATACATTTAATTTTTTAATTCATTTTTGGTACTCAAAGATTATTTTATAATAGAATAAGGATTCTTTTTAGCTGACAGCAATTTTTTTTACTGTAAATAAAAGAAATTATGTAATTCTTCACTGCAAATCAGTAAGGGTTTCTTTTTCTGAAATTAAAGATACAAAAACTTAAAGGTATGATGTTTTGGTTTATTTTTAACTAACAATGCATAGTAAGTTGTGAAAATTAGTTTTAATAAGAAAAAAAAGTCACATACAAATAAGTTAGAGTAAAAAAGTTTCTTGTTTGTCTGCTATCAATGGATAGACTTTCACATGCGTGCAATTTTAATCCTTCCTTTCAAACTCAATGTTTGTTTTCCCAATTAAAAATTTGAAAACAACTCTTATTGATTAACTCTTAATTCTTTCAATATTGCTGTTAAATAAGAACTTTTTTAAAGCGAATAAGAAAAATGCAACACGTTATTTTAATGTCAAAAGCATGTGAAACAAAAACTAATCTATAAATATCTTAAATTTGAATTTCTGTGATGTTGGGTTTTGCAGATTGTAATATATGCAAGAAATTTTAGTTTAATTTCTTTTTCAAGTATTTAACTTAAATCTTTTATTCAAAAATAGTTACAGACTTTTGAGAAAGTGTGTAAGAATAAAAATAAATTCAATACTGTTTCATTTAGAAAATGTTTTTCTGAAGATAATATATATCTTTTGTTCTTATCGAGATGATATTTCCAAGCTTACAGAATATTTTAATGTTTTTTTTGGGGCTTTTTTGTGCTAGAATCTAATTTACTCTAAGAACATTTGTCAGCCATATCAATTAAAAAATTTGAAAAAAAGCTAAAAATTAAATGATAATTAAAATTAAATAACTCATTATTTGCTCACCATCTGACCAACTCTGCTAATGTTCCTTCATCCTGAAATATATATTAACACAATGCATAACATAATGAAATTAATTGAAATTGATGCCTCTATTTTATTAAAATATTTTTAAAATTTATGCTGTGATCTACTTATATAAAATAAAATTTTCCTTTCCTGATTTGAACCACACAACTGTAGTTAGATTCTGCAATGAGTTCAAATTACATATTCATAGATACATGGATTAGAATGCTGCTGAAAAAATTTTTGGGCAGCGGAATTCAAATTTGCGATTTTCGCATTGTTAGCAGGACAATCTAACCAACTGAGCCAGTGAGCATCCCTTTTATAATGCTCTACATAAAAGCAGTGTTTAATGAAAAACAAAATGAACCAAAATGTAAATTCTGTTAATTTTTATTAAAAGTGGTAAACAATATTTTCAAAATGACTTGCTCTTCAAGTAGGAAAAATTTGTGAGAAAGATATCGTGTTCTCACAAAATAACGCTTTTGTGAAGTATATGCGATTTAAGCCTCATATCATCACTAGCTGCTAGCAAATAGTACACATTCCAAGTAAAATGCAGATACAGTCAACATTGTCATTTAGTACTTGATGTAAGATTCAAGATGAGAAGATTTAGAGCAAATGAAAATGTGTACCGTATTTTCGGGCAGATAAGCCGCGGTTTATACGCGTTTTAAAAGCTGAATTTTAACTCCTGCGGCTTATACGATGTAAAAGTTTTTTTCTTTTCTTTTTTTTTTTTTTTTTTTTAAAGTACATGTTATGTTTATTTATTGCCTAAAATAAAGCAAATTAGAGTCCAACATCGAAAGCCACAACTGCAATGCCCTTGAACAGCTCTATTTTGAAAAGAGTGACAGCATTTGTACTTATTCAGATGTATTTTATTTTCCTAGATCCAATAAGGAAGGGCAATAAATTAAGGGAAAAAATCAACAATAAGCATCATGTCTAATAAATGAATCTAAACGAAAAACAAATAATGAATAATAATTTTTAAAAATTGCCCGGTTACAGAGAGGATGGGAAATAGGGTTGCGGCAGAAGCGAACCAGAGTAGAACAAAGTTACTGTAGGTTACAGTTATCACCAAAATTCTGCAACATTTTAATTATCTATCATATTGAAGCACTGCTTTCAAATCAATGTTACTAATTCTTTGTCATTGCTTTTGTACGATGTCAATAGGAGTATTCAGCTTAGGTTCTCGCAGATTAAATTTTTAACGAAGTTTTATGCGGTTTATACGCCTATGAGGCGCATCTGATGAAACACATTTATTTCTCCCGAATTTTGTGAAGTGCAGTGTATACGGTGGTGTAGCTTATCTCCCTGAAAATACGGTAAATAAAAAGAAAATAACTTACAAAAACCTGGAATAGTCCTCCTCCCTCCATTCAGAAAAAACTATAAAAAAAATCTAGGTTAATACTTGGTATATAAACTAAGTATATTAAATTTTGTCCAAAATGTGGGAATATAGCCTATGCTGTAAAGCAGTGAGTAACCGCCTCTAAGCAAGGGCTAAGTCAGCAATCCATGGATCGAAATGAACGAGTTGGCGGTGTATTGCATGTATTGCAAGCCTATGCTGTAGTTACTAAATTTTATAGAATGTCTAAATATTCAGCCATTGATTAATTATTCACCCTCTTACTTGCTTCCCAGATAAACATCTGGTTGCTAATATGTGAACATTGTAGAATTATTCTTTGTACTCTTAATTTGTCGAATTGATAATAAATGTGTGTAAAACTAATGTGTGTAACTATGTCAAAATTGTGTATAAAATACTTGAGAGAAGGGGAGGGGGACATGAAATGTTTGTGTAGGCATGTAATACAAAACTTTGAAATTTTGATCTCATCATTTTAGCTCCATATTTTTAAAAAAAGGTTGCAATTTCATGTACTGTAATTAAAGTTTATAATAATGTATGGAAACTGTTACTAGTTATTACTTCATATGTCTCTCCAGCAAGCTCTCATTGGCCCCTGAAAGTGTTTGGTACTGGTGGATAACCAGTACAATTAAAACCAGTATTATATGTACCCTTGTGAAGTCAAAAACCACATTTTAACCCCAAAAATACAACCCTGCCTGAAATTATTTTTTATTTCAACATTTTGGCTAATTAGTTTTTTTTAGAACATTGAAGATTTTTCGCAAAACATTTTGTTACGGATTATTCTTTGATATTTCTTGTACCTCATAGAAGCTTGAATAATGAAGAGCATTCAAAATCGCTTTTTTTTTTTTTTTTTTTAAGGCTTTTAATAGTCATGAAATATAATTTCATTAAAGAGTATATTTATTCATTGCTATATATAAAAGGTGACTTATCAGTCAATATTATATGTTAAGGTTTGAAAGAAAATTTATTGATCTGTATTTGTGCACTGATGTTATCATTATCAAAATATATTAGCTTATTATCGTTTGAACTTATTATTAAAACAAATGCTAAAAAGGATATAATTTGGAAAATGCTGAATATTCTAATTTTTGCTAGCTCATCCTTAAGTCTCATTTCAAATGAGCACATTCCTTACTTCTGTTCTTGGTGATACTCACAGCTTAAAGGAAATGCTTATCCTGTTGTCATGCTATCGGAAGTACACCTGTCTGCCTTGTCATGAGGTGTTTCTTTGAATGAGGACCTCAACTGGGGCTTACATTAAGAATATCCAGAAAAATAATGCTATCGCTTATTTTTTGATTAGGTTTTATTTGAGAAAACATGGTGCATTTCTTTGCTTTTCATTGCCTCATTCGTATATATGCATGCTTAGCTGTTTGAATTAATGTGCCAAAAGTGTATTATACAGTTTTTTTTTTCCTTCCAATTAAAAAAAATAATCCTTTTTATATTCCAGTTAAAGGAGATGCAAGTTCTTATGCTTCTGAAGATTTTTTTAAAATCAGCCTTTCTGATGCAGAAATTGCTTCTCCAAAATATGTCTGGATTTTTGATATGCATTCAGAGGTATGCTTTTATGATCAATTTATTTGAAAAACCAATCTCAATTAGCAAATAAATTTCAAAATTATAATATTAACTTCATTACTATGTCCTTGGAGACCATTTCTTGTTATGCAAAATGTTTTTCAGCAGGATGTACATTTGAAATATTGGACTGCTAACCAGTTTCTTTTATGCAGAAGTTTAGAAAACATTCAAAATGCATCATCTAGCATATTAAATGGTATACATTAACATTTGTCTATGTATTCCAGCTATACAGCGTAGTATTCCAGGTGAAGTAGTTGTTTTACTTATGTTAAGGTTTCTTTTTTTTTTTGAAAATGAAGAAGTTGAGTGAAGGGTTTTTTTTTTTTTTTGGTTTTTAAAAAAAAGAGAAAAAAAATTAACTCTAAAATACCCTCATATTACCCAGTGAAAATTTTAAGTTACAGAATTCTGTAAAATCAATAAATCATACTTGCCAACTATACTGGATTTTCCAAGAGACACCTGGATTTACTGTTTTGTACTAAAAGGGTCCCGAATTTTATCAATTTTTTAAAAAAAATATGCTTTTTTAGGCAGTTATGAAGAACAAGCCTAAAAAGTTAATTATTTCACTAAAAATTTTTTCTGACTTGTTTTTATTTGGAAAACAGACTGGAACTCCCTAGTTCAAAAGTTTACTATTAGAATGTACTTCAATCACTAAAGCTTCAAGAACTAGAAGTTATAGTGGTTGAAATCTAGCAACTTTTGTTTCAATGCTTCACCATTACATAATTTAAGTATTTACCAATTTGTATCACTCAAGTTTTGGTTGAATAAGTCTATTATAAGCTATTGACCATATAGAATAACATAAGTTTTTTTTTTTTTTTTTTTTTTTAATGATGTTAGTTAATCAAAACTAATTGCTGTAGTTAAACAATCAAACTTTATCAAATACTTTTAAATTAATCTAAAAACGACACTCTGCTGCTACTAAAAGCAGAATCTTATATGAATGTGAATAAAAGGCAACTTTTGCTTCAAATTAAATGTGAATTTCTCCATAGTTATTCTGCTTTAGCATTCAATTTAATTATATGCATATGATCTAAAAGAACTTGCATGTGATAGCACTTTAAGATATATAAAGAAACTATCTTTTCCTAAATAGTGATGAACAATACGAGCGATATTGTTTAACCTCAATCATCTACTAAAACTTTTCTCTATTGGAATGTTGGCAGATAAAATAAGGACTAATTTGAAGCATTTGAACACATTGTGTGCATGCTAAGTAAAAGTAGTAAATTTGTGAGTTATCTTGTTTTAGTGTTTGCAACTAGCATGAACTGTCCAGTTTAGAAAATTTCTTTGTAATCATTTTGATTCATTTTTGCAATCTTAAATTATAAAAAGTTTCTTAGATCTATCAGAGTTTCCTAAACAGACTGATATTAAAAGTTCCCATTGAATTTTCAATGTTATCTAGAATTTAATGAAAAAGTTTCAGATGTCTAGTACAATCTTGCAATTACTTTTACTGTGTCCCTTCATATTATTCTCTCTTAAAACAAAACAAAAATTTTTGTTTCTGACAAATCAAAATTTTTTGCCATCGATGACTGCAGCCATGTGTTCATGTACCAGGCTTTTTTTGCTTCAGCTGTAATTATTTCTAGTAGAGACCCATGATTTTGTTTATTATCATTTGCTGTTAAAATTTATTAGTTTATTCGATTCTGAAAAAAGATTAACCTATGCAAAAATGATCCATAACAAACATTCGCAACGCAAGTTGAATAAAATGGATTTTTACTTAACTACTTAATTTACTATTTGAATTTTCGCGATAACAAATTGATTATGACTTGGATCAGGCCAAACTGATTATAAAATCCCCATCCACTATTCATTAAAAAAAATTTTACAGTGTGATTGAACTTTTGTGTTTCAGTTGTTGCCAAATTTCTTTTAACCAAAGTGTGAAAAGAAATGTATTGGCACCTTAAAATAAAAGGGTAGGACAAGAGCTATAGTCAAGTGAGAGCATTAAGCAATTTCTAATTGCTCAAAATATAAAACATATACTATGAGACATTTTAAAAATTCAACTCTTGTTAAGTAGTCTTTATCATTAGCAGAAATATAATTAACTGTACACAATTGGAAATTATGTATATGTGGAAAATTTTAAAACTATGAATGAACCATTTCTACCGACTCAGAGTATCTACTAGTATTCTTCAATACTATAGTTTTCCTTTACTTTCAATGAGTTGAATTATTTGGAATATAAATCTAAAATGACTAAAAAGTGGAAGCATTATAAATGTTATTTTTTCTTTTAACAAACAAGCAGAATACATTATTAAAAGCTCTACACTGCAGTTAAAAAGATAAAGGGACAGTTCTAGAAAGTGTTGCATGTTTCAATTACATATTGTTTTCGAAATAATTACCTATAGTTAAGCTCTTGTAAGCCAAGATCTGACATTGAAAGTGTTTATTTCTCTTTGAGGAGTTTAATGAAAGTGAAAAGTGTTATTGGCTTCTGAATTGAGTTACCATTACTATACTACTACAATGCTAATCCAATTCAACTCAGCACCAGAAATTTTTTTCACTAACTATTTCATGAATAAAAATACTGGGGTATATAAATATTAAGGTAGACCAGGTTAAGGTTTTTAATACTTTTTTCTAACTGATCATAATTCATTTAAATGCTGTGTTATGTAGTTTTTCCTATTTTTTGTGACTTGTGAAGAAAAGCTAGGTTCAAAATCTTGTTGATGAAGTTTTGAATGATTCTCTTGTAATTTTTAGCAAAGTATATCTAAATCTTTAGACACAAGTCTGATCCGTAAAAACTTTGTTGTGGCTACAGCTTCACTCCAATGTGTTAGAATATTTTAACATAACACTTGTTATTTTAACCAGGGCTTAAACTGAATGGGAGTTCCTGCACTTTTTTTACTGCCTATTTTTATAAATTAGGCGTAAGAAGCGGAACTCATCAATCCTGCCCTCTGAACCCTAAGCAGTATATCAAACCAAGAATTAATTTAGCCAATTTCTTTCTCAGTGAGAACTCTATTACAAGGAGTTTTTCCTTCACAGAAGGTTTTTTATTTAATTTTTTAACCTATTTTTTTATTTAACATCAAGCATTCATTATTTTTTAAGTTATTGATAAATCACTTGTTCAACAAATGGAAGGAGTCGAGACATGTTGGTGAAGTTTTAATAGTTCTTTTTTTATTTCTTTATCTCCTCAAAAAATTAAGGGAGCTGATTGATTTTCTACCATGAGTTGCATTAATAATTTCTTATTGACCTAGATTTTTTTGCAAAAGTTTTTTTTTTTTTTTTGATTAATCCTTTAAAAGAACTTTGTGAAGTGAGTGATGTTCCCCAGTACCATGGTACATTGATCTGTATTACGAAAACAACTTCTTTTAAGATTTCAATGAAAAATATTATCCAATATTGAGCTTAACTTATGTTGGTTTGCCTTTATGAATGAAAAAAAAAAGTTTAAATTCAACCACTTAGTCTTATATTCGAATCCTGGATACAATTTGCCTGCATCTGTTTTGCACATGAACCATGCCCATGCTCTTTAAGAACATGCCAACTATCTGTGTGCTCAGGCCCATCATTTAGGGGGTCCATTGCCCCCCCCCCTCACTTTGGGAAATCAGTGTATTTGCATGTAATTGGGCGTGGTTTTCGCTATTTTTGGTAAATTTTACATTGTGTATGCACCCTTTGCCCCCCCCTTAAAAAATGTGAAATTACGGGCCTGTGTATGCTGCTAGAGGCAATTAATTCATAACTTTGAATTTTACAGCATGTAACATTTTTCGATATTACTTTGGAATTCTTTTCAGCTATTTTGTTAATGGGAAACATTTTAGCATTTAGTTCTGACATACGAAAAATATCTTGAATTTCAACTTCAAAAGTATCATTTTGATGTACAACATTACATTAGATCATTTTACAATTGTATGAAGGGTAGTTTCATGTTTTTCTACAGTTGTGCTTTGATGTTAACTATATTTTTTTCATCTGGAGTTTTTTAAAACATTCATATCCATGCAGATGCTTGAAGAGATATCAAAGAGCCTTAATTCATGCCTAAATGTTTCATATTCACTTTATGAGCTCTTAGTTTTGAGATCAATATGATTTTTTTCTCTTACAGAAGGGAGCTAAAGAAATTCAACTTTCTACATCTAAAGTTATAGAAAATATGATTTTGGGTCTTGTAAGTTTTGTTATCTAAATGTATTATTGTATTTTGTATTTCAAGTAGGTGTTTTCCCTTGTTACTGAATATTTTTCTTTTCAAAACTTATTTTTATATTATTTTTTTTTTGTGTATTTTTATTTTATTTATTTATTTATTTATTTACTTGTTATTATTAATTAATTTGTTTTTTAGGAAATGCTATAGTCATTGCATGTATGCACAAAAAATATCATTTTACATTTACTTTTACTAATATTTGTTCTAATTGGGAAATTATGAAATGAAATAAAAGTGGGCTTTACAAAGCCAAGCACTGGGGGGGGGGGGGTGACCAAATTGGGAAATTAAGAAAAAACTGTTTTTGTTTGGTATCTTTTTTTAAACTTACAAGCAGTGTTCTAAGCTGATATGACCAGAGCTGACAACTGCCACGAAAAAATCGTAGTTACCATTAACTAAAGCCTGGAACTACGATGCTGCAAAAAAGCATTTGAAATATACAATTTTCATTTTCCTTTGTGATTCCTAAAAGCGTTTCAAATGTTACTGATAAAGTCCATATAATAATCATTTAGAAAGAGAAACAAAACTAATTATTAGTAATTAATAGTAAAAAAATAAAAGTGAAGTACAGTAGCCCCGCTATATTGCTCATTCGGATATATCGCTCTTTTCTTTTGTGTCCACAAAAGAAACAAACTTTTAGTTCGAAAGCATTTTTGAGAAAATATGTAAGGTGCTCAGAAAAGGTCTCTTTCTCATTTATTTTGTCATCAATAAACAAAACGAAGGTTCTTCTATTCTTCTGAATTCTTTATTTGCAAGTGGGAGACAAGTGTTGAAGCATAAATCCCGGCAAACGACTTTGGATTCTTATTTCACCAAAACAATAGGTTAATTTTATGTATGTATACATATTTTTAAGACCTGCACATTGTAACAACAACTGTGGTAAGTTATATTTTTTGTTACTTTTACTGAAAAAAAGTGTAATGTTTGAATAAATGAATTTTTATGTATGTGCACGTATAATTTACTTGCATGCTGGATAGAAAATTATTTTTAATAACCTCGGTTATATCGCGCTTTCGGATATATCGCGCTTTTTTCTTGTCCCCCGAAAAGCGTGATATAACGAAGGGTAACTGTATTTTTCAAAACAATCTGTTACTTGTCCTATTGTAACTTTAAATGTAAATTAATTTTTGCGTCTGTTACATGTGATATTAAATGTGACATTTACCTCCTCCCCATCTCATGAAAACTCTAGTTACAAATTTAGATTTTCAAAAGTTGGCAGTTCTGGATATAACTCAAGTTCTGTAACAGCTACAAAGTTTTTAAATAGCTCATTTTAACGATAACTGCATGAACTTTATTTTGATTTGTAACTTGAATACTTTTGAGAAAAAATATTTTGCCTAGCTTAAAAAAATTCCGCAGAAAACTTTTTTTACTGCACGTGATTCCTGATATATTTCATTGAAAATAATTATTTGAAGGAGAAATGAACAAAATTTTGTTGCTTTAGAAATTTCAAATGTATGTGTGATATTTCTTGAGCAAGAAATTTTATCATTACCATTTAAAATTATTGCTTTTTAACTGAATATATGAATAGATGCAGGACAAAATGGCTCCTTTTTTGTAGAATTATCGTATACATATTTTTTTAACATTTTAAATTATAATTCTCTACAAATGAAGTATGCTTCCTTTACATTAGAACCTTAGCTTTCCAATTCTGCAATTTGTTTCGTCATTGCTATATTCGTAAAACAAAAATATTAACTAATTTATGCAGCAAATTAAAAGAGGTTGACTTTGGATGTTCCGCATTTGACTCATGCAAATAAATCAAATTTTAAATGATGAAATAATTTTTTTCACAGAGATATATAACTGTGTGAAGAGCATGTTTGTATCAAATGTAAAGATTAAAAAATGTGCTTACTCCTGTGTAATTAAATTGTTGAGATCTATAAGAAAATGTTGGTGAAGTTATAAAGTCTGATTGTCCCGCATGTGACTGGAATGCCCCCCTTGAAGCATTTAAAATTTACATATTATTTTAAACATATTTTAATGAATACATCCAAAAACTTTCAGAGGTGGACCTTGAAAGGATCAGCAATTACTGTGGTTACTGAAATTGTTAAAATAATAATTGCAAAATAAATTTTTTACATTATTTGCTATGACTGCTGATCCCTTTATGACCAAACTCCAAAACTTTTTAGACAATTTAATTAAAATAACTTAAAACGTGTATATATATATATATATATATATATATATATATATATATATATATATATATATATATATATATATGCTTTTTTTTTTTTTTTTTCAAAATTAAAAAATAAAATCTATCTCAAAATTTTTTGAGTTCTTTAATTGTTTTGTGACAAAAAAATCTCGAATTTTATTCATGCATGCAAATCTCTTTAAAAAAAGCTATTATACAATTCTTTAGCTCCCATTAAATTTGAGCTATAGCGTTTCAAACTACATTTTAGCATGAATTACGAAAAAAGTGTCCTGCATTATTAGCTGTAACTTAGGATCCCGTCATGATCTCACTCTTAAAATATTTGAAAATGCTTGTATGCATCCATTAGAACAGATAAAGGAGCATTGGAGTGCCATTCTAATACTGCTTTTCTGTAAATATATTTTCCTTTTCATTCTTTTCTTACTTTTTTTTTGCCCTACTTTTATTATTTAATCAACAAGCATTCATTAATTTTTATATTATTGATAAATTAATTGCTTGTTTAATAAATAGAGGGAGTCAGGGCACATTTGTATGGCTTTCTGCTTTTCATTGTTTATCTGATCAAAAAGGAAATCAGCAGCTTGATTTTCCAGTATGAGTTTTGTTAAATACTTTTCAGCAAGATTTTGTTGCAAATGCTCAATTCATTACTTTTTAGATGACATTTTTAAGAGCTCTAACTTGGACCAAGGCACCCTGGCCCAGGGATGTTGATCCGTATTACCAAAGCAACTTTGGTTACAATTTTAGTGATAAATAAGATTGATTTTATTTAAATGTCATAAAAGCTTCCTTTTTTTCAAAATTTTAGACAAATATACGTTAAAAAAAATTGAGTTTTTTAAATTTGAGTTAAATTATACTGAAATTCGTGCAAAGTTATAACTTTAAAAATCATACATTAATCACCTGCAGAGCTTAAAATTTTACAGAGAAAAAATCTTTTGATTAAATTGAAACCTTTTTGCAGTCTTTTGTTACAAAAACCCTAATTTCTCAGAAACAATTTTTTTTCCCTTTGTTTAAATTGTACTTTATTTATTTATTTGTTTTAACTCATGTCATTATGAGTTAATTATATATTATTTTGAGCAATCATCGGGAGGATTTTTCTCTGTTTCTCTACTTGCTGATAATGCAAGATCAGCATACTGAGGCAATTGAAAAACAAAATATGCTAATAACTTTTAGAAATGTCAAATCAGATGTAATACTTCAAATTATTGGATTTAGCTAACATTAACATTCCGGTATGTTATTTTTCTTTCAGAAATGAGAAGTTTGACATTAATTCTACACAAAAGCAAGTTACCATTTTTATTACAAACGAACTTTTGGATGCATTTTCACTCTCTAGAAGACTTTTTTTTTTTTCGTTGGGGCTATCCCAGTTTGAAACTTGCTAAATTCATTTTAATACCATTTTAAATAATATCTTCTAAGCTGATTGCCTTCTTCTGCTCTCTAGATTATTTTCTCATTTACCTTTCATTGAATTAATATACAGTGCAACATCGTTAATTCAGACTTCAGTAGTTCGGAAAATCTATAATTCGGATATTTTTCATCTTTCAAAAAAAATTTCAATTCTTTTCTCTGTCTGTGAATAAATGGCGCCACAAGTGTTCAGTTACCGTTTGAAAAGCAATAGAAAGTATGATCAATTATACTAGAATGCAACTTAACTTGACACGGAACGTCACTACGGGCGGAGCCAATAAGAGCTCACAAGCAGTCAGCGATCTCCTCTAATTCGCCAAGTAGGCTGCGACGTTTTATCTAGCTCGTTTTTCAAAGGCTAACGTCACGATGTTGTTGTCAAGAAAGGTTGCAGTGTAGTATAATTAATATTTCCTTTTTATTTGTGTGATATTCACTTTGTATTCAGGTGCAGATTCAGAGGGAGGGTCATGGGATCGTGATAGGGGAGGGTCATGGGGGGTGGGGGGGTCGTGACTTTGGTTGCAATTTTAGTGATAAATAAGATTGATTTTATTTAAATGTCATAAAAGCTTCCTTTTTTTTCAAAATTTTAGACAAATATACGTTCAAAAAAATTGAGTTTTTTAAATACCCCCCCCCGCCTTTACCGGCCTAATATAGCAAAAAATTGCAGTCTCGGGTCTTATAATACGAAAAATTTGCCAAACTCCCCATTTTTGCACAAAAATTGCACTTTGACTCCCTTCCGGAAATGACCTCGCTAACAAGAAGCTGGATCCGCGCTTGTTTGTATTGCTATAATAATTAACAGACACGTGATTTTTCAGTATTTTTACCGAATTCAGTATTTTTCGAAATAGCAAAATACTGAGTGCAGAACAAAAATAATGGGTATCACAAGTTAAATTTAACATCTACCAATTATTTTCATGCATCCAATTAAATTAGTTGGCTATATAGAACCAAAAGCCCATGTTTGAACATGCAGGTGTAGTATAATCTATCAACAATTTTATATTTGCTCAGACAGTGACGTAATTTCAGTATTTTTCATTCTATTTGTTTCACATGTCTGAATTAATTTAGTAACCTTATAAGTAAAATTTATCTTTATTATTATTGTTTTCCGAAGATAACATATGGCGATACCATTCAAAATATTAATTTCTTTTCAACTCACGTTTAAAATTAGTTTCTTAAACTTAAAATTCACAACAAAATATACTATTCCTATTATTATTTTTATAAAATAATGCTTATTTCACATTTAATGTCGTATTAGCGATTTATTATTCATAAATTCTATATTTCGGAAATTTCCATAATCCACATTTGCTGTAGTCCCAACCATTCCGAATTAAAGATTGTTATACTGTACATTTATTTTTCAAAAAAAAAGTCATTTAATCTTATAATTTCTAGAGTTTTTTAAACTAAATATCCAAAAATTGTTGTTGCTAATAAGTAAATCCAGCTGTGTACAAATTACCCATTTGCTTGAGTTCTTATTTTTAGTTTTTTTATCAGTTCAACATGAAATGTTTTTCTGTTTCCATTGATCTGGACATGTCTGATTCCACTGCTTAGAGATTTACAACAAAAATATTATTTTTCAGGATGTTAGTCTGGAGAATTTTAAGAGTTTGGCAAGCAAAAGGGATTTACTTCATTCAGCCATTAAAAGTCATGATGGCAATGCTATAATAACTGTAAGTCTGTTTTCTTGAAATAAAATGTTCATATATATTTTACTAAAATTCTCCAAATTATGTGAAACAATGTTGAAGAAGGTGAAATTATTTTAACTTTGGATTGAATCTTTTTTAGTCACTAGATATTACTGTAACTTAATTCGAAAATGAAAACCACACTTCTATATTCATTGAATGTTAACTTTATAAAATAAATTCTTTCTTTAACCTTTTAAGCGCCAATGCTCCCAAATAGGAACATTAACTTTAAAAAATATTTTTAAAAATCTATTTATTAATGGAAGTAGATTTTATTTTTTGAAAGAAAATTTATTTTCCCTATATGATAATTGTGGTCCATAAAAATTCTTAAAAATGTCTTTTTGTTGATTTTCACCGAGATGAATTAAAAATATTAAAGAAAAATATGAAAAAGCCGAATGTTTATCAAATTTTTTGGGTTGTAATAAATAAAGATCATGTTAATGGACAAACAGGACAAAAAAAAAATGTGTCAAAAATATGCTTTCTATAAGCTATCCAATTTCCATGTTCCCGATCGGGAACATTGGCTTGTTCAGTATACAAAATCTCTCATTATTTACTGCTTTATTAGTTCTGTAATGTGCGAAGTAAGAGTCTCATAACTGCTATGAGTCACTATTGACGGATGCAAAAAGAAGTTGATGACATTTCAATCTTAAACTTTTTCAACTGTACCCTTTTCTTTTCCGTGTCTCCGCATATGTGGATTCCACCCCATACTACCCAATTTTTAAGGCCTCAAATTAACTAAAAATTGACTATTTTTCCAATGTTAAAAATGATTTACATTATATTGTTACTTTTTATCGCATTATTTTATTTATTTTGTTGCAATTTACTCATAAACTGAAAGATAACTAGACATACTTTCAAACCTTAGATTATAAAAGGAACTTGTGAAGCAGTTTCAATGCCTTTGCTAATTTTGGAGAGGGAAATAATGTGTCGATTTCTGAGTATATGTAAATTAATATTTTGTTTGAGATTGGGGATTGTTTCACGTCACAAATATCAGTTAATACTCTGTGGACTAACCATAAGAATCCTTGCAATCTTTTCATTTTATCAAATGGCGAGTCATGACAATTACCATTTGTTGAACTTGAATAACTCTCATGCTATCCCAGTTTTTTTTTTTTTTGAAAGTGCGTGATTTTTTGAGTAACCTTGAAAATTTCATTTTTTTTCTTTTTTCATGAATAATTTCAATATGAACTCTGTCATGGATCCATGTAAGAAAGACTAGGGTTTGATGCTGAATTATAATTAATATTGTGTATTTTAAAACACACGAAAAAGAAATTTGTTGTACCCTTAAAAAGTTACGAACTGCGTAAAGGCACAAGGGTCTTCCCTAATATTTGAATTCAGTTCATTTAAGTTAAATGACAACAATCATTTAAGTGTGTATGTGTGTTCTAAATGCAAAATTGCTTTAAAAGTTACTGAAAGTATTTTGTTATGTGTGAAAATATTATTCAAAGAAACTTATTCTGAGTAATTCATTACATTGTATTATCTTTGTGTATTTACGATAGACCTTTTTCTTTTGTCCTCAGGTATTACTCTTCTTAAAAAGTTCTCTAAAAGAATCACTTTTCTCTCAAGAAATTTTATCATCTCATGAAGATGCTCAGAATTCATACATTGCATTTTTAAAGCAAAGCCAAAAATTTGAAGAGCTGGAACATCTTTTAATGTAATTTTCTCCATTTTCAAATGTATGATTCTTTAGTTCAAACCTCAATATTTTATGAACAGCATGTTTTCATTGCACTGGAATTCGATTGAGTTTTCATAGATTTTAATTTAAAAATACTGCCAAAAAAGTAATTTATTTCCTGATTTTATTCTTTTATTGTTTTCTGTTAGTCATGTTTTAGATATGTGGGTTGAAACTAAAGCTTTTGCTTTTAGTGTAAGCTAAAACAGAGCAAGTGACACCTTTATAACATTGTACACTGTATAAATTTTATTCTGTAAGATATTTCCCCACAGGCTAGCTGACCCACACGTGAAGTTTTCGCGCTTGACTACAGTAATTCAAAAATTCGATTTTTGTAACGATAATTTCCCAGAAAACAGGCAAAGTGAATTGTTATTTCTTGCTGATTTTTTAGAAAAAGGAAATCATGATTTACTTTCATAATTTTACGAAGAATTAAGGGAACAACAACAAAAAAAAGCACCTATAAGAAATATTATTCATGATAAAATGAACATTTTCTTTTTGGTTTTAACGCAACAGTAAAACTTTTCTTTGAAAATCCTACAATGAGTTTAGATTATATATTCTTAGCAAGTCCGTCATTTAGCGGGGTCAGAGAAAATCAATTGCTCCCCCCCCCCCCCAACCTGGCTTTGAGAAATTAATGTATTTACATCTAAGTGGGCGATGGCCGTGGTTTTTGTTGTTTTCCGATGAATTTGCATTGTGTACCCTTGCCCTCCCCCCCCCTTCTCTTCGGAAAAAGTTAAAATAACGGGCCCTGATTCTTGGAAATTTGGATCCAAATTTGCAAGGGGAAAAAAGTCGATCAAAGTCAACAACATCTATAGCAGGATTGAACATGCAACTTTTGCATTTCTAGTGCTTGGCTCTATCAAAATACGTCACTGCATATCAGTTTTCGGATGGTATTCTTTGAGATTATGTAATTAAAAACTGAAAAAAAAATAATAAAATTACAGAATATACAGTCGGTCTATTTTTCGTCTTTAGCCAGCTCAATAAGCTTTAAAATGAAGGGTAAAACATGGAATTTAAAAAATAAAGAAGTTTGTGCATGGTAACGAAAAAGAGGCTAGCAAAATAGTATGGAAGATTTTAAATTATGATTTACCAAGTTAAAATTAATGTTTTGTTTCCTGATTTTAACAGCAACAAAAATGTAGCTTAAAATTCTACAATGAGATTATATTACACATTAATGGAAAATTGGATTAGAATTGTGCTGAAGAAAAATACTGAGTGAAAGCTTTTTCTCATCCCGGATTTGAACATATGCTGTTTCCATTTGAAGTACAACTTTCCATCCAACAGCCTTTATCATCTTAGATTCCTGATTCTGTTTATTAAAGCAATTTGTGATAAAAAAAGAACAGGTTGGGGTGTATGTGGGGGGGGGGGTGGCAAAAACAAGTTTGACCCTGTGCCTTTTTGTTTTTTGTTCTATAGCCAGCGCAATGAGCTTTAAAATGAATATTAAATCATGGAATTTGACAAAGAAATAATGATGATTCGGCGTTGCAAAGGAAACAGGCTAGAGAAAAAATATATAAGATAGGGCAACAAATTTATTTCTGAATTAATTTGGTATTTTACCATCTTGATCAGTGTTTAAATTTTCAAATGCTGTTAGGTTATCAGTCTGTTAATTTTGTAATTTCCATATTTATTTAATGACTTTCTCTTAATTCTTTATTCATCTGTGTGTGCATGCGTGAAAATTCACTAAAAGCTTTCTTCACTTGATTTTAATTTCTTATTTTCGTTTTGTTAATTTTTTGCTGTTGCAGGCTGCTGAGTAAAGATGAAGATGCAGCTGTAAGTAAACTTTAATTCTCTGACATTACTACTTCTATTTGTTTCATATTTTTGTAAAATATTTTGCTTTATATTATCTGTTTCTTGCGGAGATGGATTATAAATTGATCTCTTTCTTAATCAAGAAAAATTATAGGCTGTTTTGTAAAACTTAGCTCCTGTCGTACAAGTTTTTACTCTTATATTGCTCTAAGCAAAAAGCTGATCAAAGTGCACTTGAAGCTTGAAAATCTGCAAACTATTCATGTGTAAATTTGTTATAAAGTATGAAAGCAACATGGCAAAAAAAATAACTTAGGGGGGAAATTACAAATTATCACAGCTAGCATGAATTTAGCATTTTGAAAATTTGAAGACATTAAAAAAAGTTGGGTCCTTAAAAAAGAAACTAAGCCCTAGGCTGCTCAGAATGTAAAAATATCCATTCATAAAATCTGTACACAGTTCATTTTACCTATACTGAGTAGGTTTTTGCATGCAGATAATTATATGTATCGGGTAGATTTATGGGTAGACCCTTTATACGTGAAATAAAGAATGATGAAAAATACTAGACTTTTTTGGCTAGAGTAAGAAAAGAGATAGGGTTGGTTCATGTAAGTGGGCCATCCCCTTAAAACTCAAATTTGTATATGGTTTTTATAGTTTTTTTACTGATCATGTTATATTTTATCACAGTTTTGCATAGATTTGGATTTCATGGAAATTTTTTTTAGATCATATTAAAAAAATTTGCAAGTTCAAGCAACATTTTTCGAAAAAGTGTGTAATGGTTACTTTTTATTATTTTTTGTATGTTCATTAAGTTTTCTTGTAGAGTTGAACATGAAGTATGCATTGCAATCGGAAATTGGTTCGAGGAACTCGAGGCACGTTAGCGCCGAGTTTGCTGCACCGGTTTGAGAATTCGAGGAGGGTCAGCGCCGAGTTGGAGGCATTGATTCGAGGAATTCGAGGCGCGTTAGCGGGAGTTTTTTGCATTGGTTCGAGGTGCTGCTGAAGCGGCTATTCTAGCCGCTTTAGCGGCTAGTATATATATATATATATATATATATATATATATATATAAATATTTTTAAAATAAATTACCAGAGATGTGGGGACAAAAGATGCAAAACTTGTATATATGCAGAAAAACAACAAATCAATGACAAAGCCGAGGACTACTTTTGTAAATGTGTCAATGTTATTTATGCAATTGAATGCTTAACATGTGGTTTGAATTATGTTGGTCAAACAAGTAATAAATTAAGCATAAGAATGAACGGTCACAGGTCTGATATAAAGAATTTTCATAAACACAACAAAAATGACATTGAGTTGGAACATTTCCAGGAACACAAATTTGACAATATTAAGATCTTTATAATGGACATAGATTATAATCTAAAAAAGAGACTGGATTTAGAAAGATGGTACATTGGCAAGCTTAATTGTGTTTATCCATATGGTTTAAACACTTTATTTCACAATAACAATAATTCCAACGGCTCAAAATGCGTATATAAAAAGTTTATTTTCAACAATACTAGAAGAAGAGAATGTAGGGGCAAGGGAAATTTTAAACGTAACACGCAAATTCTTCAAAGCTTCAATGACGTTAATTTCAGTAGTCTTACTATTAATAATCTAAGAAAAATCAAACTCATGATAATGTCCTCAAAAAACAGAGCACTAAAGTTCTTTATTAGAAAACACCTTCATACTTTTTGTTTTAATAACAAAATGGTACAGGATGCCATTATAGACCTTTGAAAATATAAATTAAACAGCAATAATCTTAGTCAGTTTAACAAAAACCCAATTTTGCCTGTAGAAAACTTTGTGACCTCCTTTAAAAACAAAAACTTTGATTTAATAAATTTCTCCAAAATTTTTGATAAATGTAGAGATAGTTTTCCTATGAAACAGCAATGTAATATCTGCAAAGTCTTTAAATATGAAAAAAGTCTAAAAAAACTCATTTGTAACTATAGTTATTGCAGCAAAAACATTCATAATATACAAGAAAATGACTGTATTTGTAAGGAACATTTTTATAAAGACTTTATTAATAAAGAACAGGGTCATATTATCATAGGCAACTTAAATATAATTCAGAATGAATCCCTAAAGTATCTCCAGGAAAAAGGCTCAAAATTTTGACCAGATAGTCACTTAAACGAAAAAGCAATAATCAGTAACTTCAGCAAAGAACTGGACATGTTTGTTTTAAAAATCGCGTTCACGTACAGTTGTTCCATTGAAGGCTTTGTCGAATGGAAAAGGAAAATACTTCATGAATTTACGTATAGTTACAGTTTATATAATTTTCACCGTAAAGATCTTTGCAATTTTATAGATAAAAATCTTAACATGAGTATCAAAAACTTTAGAAAATCTTTTACAATCACTACAGTTGACAAAGCAAGCAATAACTTTGCAATCATGTGTAAATTTCTTTACAAACAGCTACTTTTAAATGAATATTCCAATATCAACACTTATACAATGATTAGTGAAGCAGAATCCAGCCTCAAGAAAAGATTATTTGCATATGATAAAATCTTAAACACAAAGCATCTTAATTTTAAGTTTCCTTTCCTTTTTATCACAGTCAAGTTTCATAAAAATCCAATTAAATTCAGGTTTGTTACAAGTGGGACTTATTCTTATAACGTCAGAGCCGGTTATATTTTCTTCGAAAAACTTAAAAATATTTTGGAAAAAATTGCTGAAGAAAAAACTTAATTATTTTGAATAACCAAAAGGTTTTAAACTTTTTAAATAATCGTAATAACAATATTCACAGTATTAATACTTTTGACTTCGAAAATCTCTTTACAAATATCCCCCATCATCTAATCTTAGACATTTCTAATAAACTCTACGAAAAGTATAATGATTGCATAGGGTCTAAAAGAAGCTACTGGCTAAATTTAGTTGAGTTCTGTGTTTTCGAAAACTATCTTTTTAATGATTCTAATTTTCATAAGCAAATTAATGGTATTCCGATGGGCACGTCTTTTTCCAGTGCTTATGCAAACGTTTTTCTTCATGTTTATGAGTCAAATTTTCTAATCGACAATGATCTTGAGGCCTTCAGGTACATTGATGACATTATAATTTTTAACAACAGTAATTTCCATAATCTCTACAAGGATATTTATCCAAAAGAACTTTTGCTTAAACAAACAAATATTAACAACACTGCTTCTTTTCTGGACATTTATATTAAATTAGAAGATAAAGATGTCAATCTAGCACTCTATAACAAACGTAAAGATTTCAACTTCAAAGTGCACTCACTTATCCATTTTCACAGTTGTCTAAGTAAAAAGGTTTTCAAGAACATTATCATTTCCCAAGTTTCACGATACAAAAAAATTTGCAACATTAATTCAAATCTAGACTCAGCAATAAGACAATTTATTGTAACTTCAACTGAAAACTGCTACCCCGCGAATTTGACAAACAGTCTTATCAGTAGCACATTGAAGAAGCCATAGGTTGGTAGTTCTTACAGTGTTTTTTGAAAGTTCTTGTTTTTGTATTTCTTGTAATTTCATGTTGTCAGTTTTATTTGAATTTTATTGATTATATATGGTGTCTTTTGAATTGTATTCTCTTATGTTTATGCATAAATGAATTGGACTTCTAGTGACCTAATGCTTGTTTGTGAGATGTCGGGGGCTAAAAGTTGCATCTTTTTAGGCGTTTTGCCTGCAACTTGCTAGAAACATCTCACTCCACTTTTCCCTACCCTAGGGGAGTCCCCCTGATGAAGGCCCCAGGGTCTTTTGGGAATTTTCTCTTTACTTCTGTTTTTAACAAGTTTTTTTCGCAAAGTTTTATACTTCTAATTAAAAATATGTCTGCTACCAGTTTCAAAGAGCTGCCACAGGCGCCTTTTGACCTGAGTGGTGAAGTTAATTTTTCTGTTCTATATGATTCTTCAACTACTTTATGTTAATATATATATATATATATATATATAAATATATATATAATATATATATATATATATATATATATATATATATATATTACGTGACTTTGTAACCATGCTATTTCATAATTTTTAGAACAAATCCTTTTTTAAACTAAAATATTTTCAAATGGCTTCAAGTAATTATTCTCAAAATTTACAATCTTTTAAAATATCGTGAAATAATTGTAAAAAAATAGAAAGCAAAAAATGGACTCACCAATTACCAATTAAATTATCAAACTCTTTAATTGTCGACGATCAATTTTTCAGGGCAAAAACTAACTGCTACAGAAAACTAAAATTTGATTCATCAATTTACATAGTGAAGTCTAGCCGACGAGAAGTTTTTGCCAATTCGTTCAAAACATCTTCTACTGTACATTTCTGTGTATGTTCAGAAGAGCAAGACCATTCAACCTTGTATTGCCGGTGGAGTTGCGCAAGTAGTTCTTCAGTCGACGGAGAGTTGAGAATGACCTTTCACTTGTGCACGTTGAAACTGGAAGGACAGCTAATATTTCTAACAGTTTGTAAATATTTGGCATGATATTTTTATTGCATACAGCAAGAGCTTTAATTGCAGTTTTTGGAAGGGTAATATTATCTTGGCTTAACCTTGTTAATCTTTTGTACCATAAGGACATCTCGATTCTTAAATCTTCCTCGTCACCATCCATATCATCTTCATAAAACTTCGTAAATTCTTCGAATGTTTCAAATTTTGGTGTTTCTGAAACTGAAGAAATGGTAGGAATAATACTTTGAAAACCCAGTAGAACTTTTCGATGCATCAGGAAGCAAGTGTCTAACTGAGTCAAAAATGAATCCAGAAATGGAATGAAAACGTTTTCTCGAGAATATGCTTCTGGAGTTGTCGGTGTAAAATGTTCAGGATCAGCTTTCCTTGCAGCTTGTCATGGAATATTTACACCTGTCCCAAACTTGTGCAGAACTTCAGAAGCTGATGAAAATATTTTCGAAAATTCCTCATTTGCATTCTCCCGCATAGTATTTATTTCTGCTCTGATGTCTTCAGCAAGATTTACAGCTTCAAGTAAATCAATGGTTGGTTTCTGTAGAAATTTGCATAAAGGCATGGTTAAGGCGAACATTTTATGTATACAATACAGTGAAATAATAAAAGGGGCGTTTAATACTGTGCACATAAGAGAATTGGCGTTAGCAGATGAATCTTTATCAGTCCACTCTGAAATAGTTTGAAGTGTTTCGATAACAGGACCAAAAAGCTCGATTAGTGCAGTCACTGAATCTTACTTCAACAGCCAACGTGTTGCACAGAGCTTCTTTGATTTCTCTCGGCGAGAGCACATTTCCATTTCATCAATGGCTGTTGTTAGTACATGCTGCCTTTTCGGAGTATTTAAAAAATCATACAATGTGGCTATAGTTCTCATGCAATTTCTTATTGCTAAAGCATCACATGCGGTGGATACGGCTAGGTTCAGACTATGTGCTGAGCAATAAACGTAAAGAGCTGATGGAGAAATCTCTCTCACGTGGGCTTGCACACCTTTTAATTTTCCTCCCATTGAGGCAGCCTCATCATAGCCTTGACTTCTCAATTTTTTAGTGTTGATCTTTAGTGAGTGTAGTTTACCTACAATCGCCGTAGCTATTCCTTTACCAGTTACATCAGTGATTGGAATGAGCTGCAAGAAATTCTCCTTCAAAACACAGTTTTCCGAATCAATATAGCGCATGAACAATAATAATTGCTCTATGCAGGCTATATCAGTCGCTTCATCAGCGAGGATTGAGAAACAGGAAGCGTTATTAATTTCCTTGACCAGCTTTTGCAAAATTAGCTCATTGCATGTTTCAACAATTTGGCATTTGTTTTAATGTAGGGTCACATTTGCCCTGAAAACACAGCAGAGCTCGGAAGTTCCCTTCTTTTATATCAGTTTTTTCTTCAACCATAATTCTTCCCGAGTCTCTATGTCCTCTCAGAGCAAGGCCTTGGACACTACAAAACAGAACAGTTTCAATAAAAGGAGATAGTTTTTTCCTGTTCTCTAATTTTCTTTTGACCAATGCATTATCTACTTGTTCGTCGATCGACTTCTTCTTCCATTCTGGATGTTGTTTAATGTTCCGGCAATCTCTATCGATTTCTGGTGATACAAGCTGTTTTCATGAGCAGTGAACTTCTTTACAGCATCTTTCCAATTGTCGAATTTTGTTTTACAAAGCTGACCTAGAGGTTGCTTCCCAGATCCAGCACCAGCACTCGGTGCGAAGAGCATACAATACTTACAAAATGCACCATCTTGGAAGTCGGAATAGGCTATCCATTTCCATCGAAAAAGAAATTTATGTTGGAATCGTAGATTTCTTTTCCCTTTAATAGGATAAACAAAGTCTGGACTGGGCTCCCAAATATTGTGGAAAACATCTATTTTTTGTTTTTCGTCAGACACACCCTTTCCAGCATAAAGTCCAATATCAAAAGGATGCGCTTCAATGACGCGTTTGGAAATATCGGCAGCATTTACTTCCAATCCCTCAGATACAGAGGATTTTGTGTCATCCTTTAACATAGAAGAAAAAGATGTTTCTTTTTCAATACAAGAAATGGTTTTCCGAACAGGCTCGGCAGAAATATTTGCACTTGCAGGTGATTTTGGTTGGTCATCAGAATTATCTAAATGTGCATCGTTCTCACGAGGGCGTGGCTTTTTGCAAAAAAAGTGCGTAATCAGTGTCATCGACCGTTTAGACATTTTGCAGAAATCTCCTTTAACTTAAATCTTAAGTAAACTATACTCGGAGAGACTATAACACACAAAAATATGCCTCAAAAAATAGCGACGCAGAAAGCAGAGCAAATAATCGACGTCGTACGTATTTTAAAAGCATCCACTTTTTCTACAAGGATTCTACTGGCTGTCCCCAGTGTTTATTTCATCCCCTCCCATTCCCCTTTCTACGTCCCACCCCCACTCATTCAAACATTCCTCATCAACTTTTCTTGCCAATAGAGAAATGACCAATCAACGAAAGAAGTAGTTTCAAGCGTAATGAGCAAATTTAAGGGGAGGCTAGACAGTGGAAAAGGTCACCTTTTCACGGCCAAGGTCAAGGTCACCCCTCTTCCTTTTGTTCTCGGATCCACTGAAAAAACCAGAGTTGGCCTGGAAAAACATGTTTCTGTGACAAGTAAAGCATGTTTGCTCTTTGCTCTGCGTGATTTTTTTCAAGGAAATGTGGGAGGAAAAAGTGCATGATGAAGCTAATTTTTCGTCAAAGGGGCGGTTTAAAGCCCCAAACCTCACCCTTGGACACGCCACTGTTATGAAGTTCTAATTTTAAAATATGATACAAATGAAAAAATTACTGCTGAATTTGATAGAAATATCTACACTTTTTATTTGTTTGATGTAAGTGATGTTAGAATTATAACTGAGGATGAAATAATGTTTCTCTCTCAGCAAACTTCAAATGGACGCTGCCATTAAGTGTTTCCATTTTTTTTTCAACCTATGTATTTTTTTATTTTACTACAATTGAACTTAATCGACTCTATTGTGTTTATTCAATACTAATTTATATGGAAAAGCAAAAAATATGCCTAACGGCTTTTAATGAATTTCACAGACATAATTGTTTTGTATGCGCTGTATAATTTTCTGTGTGACACACATTCAAATGTAAGTAGATATCTTGTCAATGGATACATTTACAAAAAAATATTTCCAACTAAAATTTTACATACTTTATCAGGTAGGACCCGCAAACCCGTTTTTTGGATATGCTCACTTTAAATATAAATAAATGGGGGGGGGGGGCTACTTAACCCCTTTCTAGGGGTAAGTGAGTCCCCCACGTCATTTATTAAAGAATATGATAGTTAAAAATATTTAAAGCATATTTTTAGGAAATAAGCTAAACTTTTGCTTATTAATAATGTCCAAGATAAAATAAGTCTACAAGTTTAAACTGTTTTGCTTTTAAACTGTTGTATAAGGCTTTAAAAAGGAACTGTTCTAAAAGGGGGACACACTTACCCTAACTAACCCTATTAAAATATGAAACTGGACATGAGTTACAAGCATGGTAAAGCAATTTCAAGTCAGCATAACTGTGAAATGAATTAAGTACCTTCAAACAATTCTCATGGGTCATTTAATTTTTTAAAGTATTTAAACATTATTGAATAGTTGTGAAAATCACAGTTAAACTTCACAATAAAGATCCATGCCTTCATTTGGTACTATAATATATTGATCTAAGTTAAGAAGAATCAAATGCAGTTGCCACACACACACACTTATTACAGTATACCAGGTATACAGTGTGCTTTTGCTTTTATTGATCTCAGATGAGTTTTTCATAACAATGTACTACTTTTGCTTAGGACATTTTTGATTTTTTACTAAAATTTAAGAAAAAAAGTGCCAATCTTATTTTTTAACTTCAACATGGGCAGCAAAAGTACCTCTAAATGGGCATACTGTTGAATTTTTCTCTCAAAAGGTTCAGAATCACATTTCTTGGAAGAGACACATATAGTATATGAACTTTGTATTGTGAACACCTTTGGTTATTATTTGCAAAACTTATCTGCAGTAACTATGGTGAACAAAATGGGATGCATTTTTAGAGATACCTGCAAGCACCTCAGTAAATCTCTTATTCAAAGTGGCATCTGTCAATTGTATGGAAGTTTTCTCTAATTAGAAATGCCTTTGAATAGAAATGATACATAAAGTATCTCAGATGATTATCATTTCTGTTTAAGAAGGCAGTTCATTCTCCTACTTCCACGTTATACTATTTACAACAGCTGCAGTTTGCAAGCTTGGCAGCAATCTATGAAAAAGGCCCATTTTTTCATTTGTGTGTATGTGTGTTTGCATTTTTTATTAATGTTTTTTTATCTTGATTTTGATAGATGCTGAAGTATGAAAGAGTTATTCATAAACTCCGTGCTCCGGAGGTGAAATTTAAAGGAATTCAAAGTTGTTATAGGTACTTTTTTTAAAAGTTATATGCCTTAATAACTATTTCAAATTCAATTACTTTTGGGCCCGCTTTAGAATTGAGCTATTGTCCATGACCTGATTACATGGTAGTTTTTTCACTAAACAATTGCCAAATAACCTTGCGCTTTTAATTCTACTAAGCTATTGTATTTATTGATTGCTGAGTGTTATAACAAATACTGAATACATTTATGATTCATTTGAATTGAATTATTTTACTTTATGATTGCTTTGGCATAGTATATATAAGAGAATTACGTCACTTTGTTCATTGCAAGGAACATTTTAATCACATTTTTTCTAAATTATTTATGATCTTCTTGCTCCCTAACAATGACTTGTGTTAAAACTTTGCTTTAAATTTTAGACCACATGAAGTAGTGAAAATATTGTCCCTCTGAAACCTTATTCTCCTCAGTAAATATTACAGGGCTATTTTCAATTCACCTAAATTAACTGCAGTTTATGTTATAATTGTTTGGGTTCATATTTCTCTTTTTAAAAAGTTTAATTGCTTTTTTATATTGAAAGGAAACAATTCGTGTGATAATTTCCCTCATTTTTTAAAACTAAAAAGCATGGGCGTCGCTGCCTGCTGAAGATTGGGGGGGACTTTTGAAAAAAAGAAATGCTAGGAAAAATTCATTTTTTTAAACATGTTTGGCCTTTGTAAAGACCAATGAACATTGCAATTTTAGAATAGCGATCACAAGGAGTCATATTCTGACCTGTCGCGGGGGGGGGGGGGGGGGATTGAATTAATTTCAACCGCATTAATTTCAACCGCCCCCCCCCCCATTAATTTCAACCGCATCTTAAACACAGAGGGAAAAAATGGGTTCAGCTTCTTTTCTAAGAGGGAAGTCATAACTAGATCAGAGAGTTGCGAATGTGTTCCTAATCGTAAATATATTATTAACCAAGAAATAAGAGGGTACGGTTTCTCCCCCAGAAAGTTTTTCGAATTTGTGGTCTTAAAAATGCATTTTAGACGATCTTTGGTAATGTTATGGGAGAAGAGATTGAGGGCGCTCTTCTGTCCATTTTTCGATATCGAAACGTTAAAAACTCCATTATTATCTTTGATTGTACTATGGAAAGCGGGGATCGGGGATTTTTTCAAAATTGTATTGCTAAAAACGCAATTTTAGATTATCTTTGCTAATAATACGCAGATTAGATATCCGAGCTACCTCTTTTCGGAAAATTATTTAAATTACAGTCTTAAAAATGCATTCTGAACAATTTTTGGCACTAGTATAGTAGTTGAAGAAGTTTGGAGGCTCTTCTCTGGATACTTTTAGAAATTAAAATTTTAAAAACACAATTATAGATCATATCTGATTATTTTAAGATAAGGGAATTCTGGGGGTTCTCCCCCGAAACTTTTTTTGAAATTGTAACTGTAAAAACGCAGTTTTAGATGATCTGCGTTGATGTACGAAAGATAGCACTATGCTTTATGAAAGGAGTTGCTTTTTTACGAAGAAAGATCCTTCTCTAGGCTGTTCTCCGAAAAAATTTCTTGTCACATCATTTGGCAAAACATCTGGACACATTAGTGCCTCTCTTAAACATTTAAAGCCCCTTCCTCTCTGGGGGTACACTACGGGCGGTCTCAGAGAGATTTTTTAGTGTCCATTGTGATGCAGCTGGACAGTCATCTTTCCTCCTCAAAAACAGGGATGGCTGTCGTTATCAGAAGAGGTATAATTCTTAGAGAGGAAGAAAGGGGGAACGTTAGCTGCTGGTCTCAACCGACTGCTTTCCCCCCAGCATGGACTAGACCACATCTTCAAGAGAGAACAGATTCGACCTCAATTTTAAAAGCCCTTCAAGGATCAAGTGACCGAACCAAGGAAAGCACAAGAAACCCCTTCTAAGATTTATTTATTACTTCTCCTGTCTCTGTCCGAGCAGGGAGTGAGGGGGTGGGGTAGGATAAGGGAAAGTCTCTTTTGTTAAAGGATGAATTGGATCTTTTACTACCATGGCCTTGTCTTACGACGAAGTGATGGGTTTGTAGAAGAAAAATGATTGCTCCAATAAAATAACTAAATGCACCAAAAGCCCAAGACAGCTGCATGGGAAAATAACTGAGACTGTCTTTCAAGTAGATACTGAAGTTCTTGTTATTTTAGTTTAGATTGGAGTTCTAATTTAATTTTGACTTAGAAATGAAAGTCCCGATTTTGTTTTTTCAAAATTATTATTTAAATATTGAGGGTGTCTTCTGATGATTTCAAAATATTGGGGGGGACATGTCCCCCTCGTCCCCCCCCCCCCCCCCGCCAACGACGCCTGTGCTAAAAAGGCATTTTAATAAAAGAAACTAAATGTACTGTAGATCTACATTTCAGTAACTTGAAAGTTATATGGATCATTTTTAATTACTTCTGTTACATTGTTCTTTTGGTTTTATCTCAAGAAGCAAACATGAGAACTTTTGTAATATGACTGACACGTATTTTTTACATTAGACATTGTTGTACAAGCCCTCTTCATGTGTTACAACATAATAAAGCCTTCTAAATTTGCTATATAGAGATTCAAACATTTTTATCTTAAGAAGTAGTTTTAAAAAATATAATGTGTAATAATAATGCTGCCATTGAATAATCTACAGCATGAGAAAAGTCTTTAAAATGAATTGTTTCACGTTAAATTATTCACGGAATACTGATTATATTTTGTTAAAATATGATACTTAAAGCAAAAGTTGTTTTCCTTTATAAATGGTAATATATGATTTTCTACATTTAGAGTTCATGCAACTCTATTCTTTCTTCCCTAATACCTCTTTTTTTTATGAGCAACTTAGTCCTTCTTATGTTTTTTCTCAAATATGACTCGTTATCATAGTATTGAAGTGCAAAGGCAACAAAAAGTTCCCAAGTTTTACTCTCTAAGCCCCCATCTCAAAATTTAGAAGATGCAAAAGTAAATATTTCGACTGTAAGTGCTTTAGGTTTATTAGTGTATAGAAAATATCAGGTATGAGAACTAAATGAGTTAAAGCTTTTCCAACCTCATCATTATGCTTAGCAGTTATTGGGCTAAATATCAAACTTGTATAAAGTAAAATATACCTTACATTTCATTTTGAATGCAACTTCTACTTGGTTTTAATTTTGGAAAAATTGAGTATTCAAATATTTCCTCGCACAAAATAATGTATTCAGAAATTTACAATGTTTACATTCCACCCTTTAAAAAAAAAAAAAAAAAAACGTTTATGTTCATTATCCAAGATGGAAACATGAATAATAATATTGAAAGCTGAAAGACATTTTATTTTCCTTGTACACCAAAATATTATTTGCTGCTTTTTTTACTAAAACTGTTATTTATACACAAGACAGAATTATTATATCAGTATTATAAATTAAAGGAAATGATCACATAAATATTTTAATGTGTTTCGATTTAATGACTATGTACTTAGAGAATCTCGTTAAAATGAACTCCAAGGGACCACCTTTAAAATCCGCTTTTCTAAACCGTAGTTCTTCTTATCAGAAGAACAACACTGCAAATTGAGTGAAGATCAGAAATGTAGTTCCTCTTAGCAGTTATTTCTTTTAAGTGCTCAAAATGACAAGGTTTGACTGTATTTGTACATACCACGGACGTGCACTAACTGAGAGAGTAACCAAGCAGCTGTGTTTTTTCAATTTTTCAACATTATGAGTTATATTTCATGTAATGTGTAGTATGTCTATGTTTGCTTGCAGAACAAAGAGTGAATTCTGATAACTGTCATGATGAAGCTTAATTGTTTTTGTATCAAAGAAAAATATAATAACATATAATTCTGATTAATTGCAAAACTAGAGTAGAAGTACAAAATAGTACCGTATTTTCAAAGAGATAAGCCGCACTACCGTGTACTCCGCACTTCACAAAATTTGGGGGAAAAAATGTGTTTCATCATTATACGCCGCATCGGAGTATAAGCCACATAAAACTTAGTTAAAAATTTAATCTGCAAGAAATTATGCTGCAGCAGTATACTCGTATATACATCGTTCAAAAACAATGGTAAAGAATTAGTAACATTGATTTGAAAACAGTGTTTCAATATCATAGATAATTAAGACATTTTGGTAATAACTGCAACTTATAGTAACCCTGTCCTACTCTGGTTAGTTTCTAAGGCAACCTTACTTCCCATTCCCTCAGCAAGGGGTGGGCGATTTTTTTTTTCGTTTGATTTTTTTCCGTTTGGATTCATTTATTAGATAAGTTGGTTATTGTTAATGTTTTTTATTCTTAGTTTATTCCCCTTCCTTATCAGGGGATTTTTTTTATTTTTCTTTCGTTTGGATTTGTTTATTAGATATGTTGGTTAGTGTTGATGGTTTTTTTTTTTCTTAATTTATTTGCCTTCGTTATGGGATCTAGGAAAATAAAATAACATCTGAATAAGCAGAAATGCTGTCACCCTTTTCAAAATAGAACTGTTCAAGGGTGTTGCAGTAGTGGCTTCCGATGTCAGACTCTAATTTGCTTTGTTTTAGAAAAAAAATTAAAAAAAAAAAAACAGAAAAAAAACCTTTTACATATTAAATAATTGAAATTGGCGTTAAAGTAAGCAGTGTTTTACTAAAAACATTTTTAGAATAAAGAATGCACTTATTTTGCATTTTACTTACAAATTAATTCTATTTTTTGTGCACTCACAGCAACGTAGTCAATTCCTATCAAAAAGCATATTCTTCTCTTTCAGAACAGAGTATTTAATACGAGTAATTTACACGCATTCAATAGAAATCTGCCCAAGATTCGAAAGCTAACTTTTTTGTCTTCCCAAACCAAGCTTCAAAATGACTGCTTGGTTTGATGCTTCTTAACACCAGTCTGTTGTCATTGGAAAGAAGATGGCTGACATGGGTTGTCATGGCAACACCCCCTTCATTGTTGTTTCTGGTTGGGACAGACTGGGAGAAACGGCTCATTCATGTGGTGTGCCGTTTGTTTGGTGGAAATGCACATTACAGGGTTATTGTATAAGCCAGTTATAGCAGTTTTCAGAACTCATAAGTCATTTTGATTAACACAATATGTATGAAAATCACATATTTATATGTAGTGTCTTTTGTGAGCATAAAAAAGATAGATGAAAATAATTTTATTTTCCTGAAGGACTGCCCCCAAGGACTGCTTGATTTGCTTGGGTAGACCGCACGTCACGGGTACATACATATACACAGAGCTGCCTATTGCTACAAATAAATCGTACTTTCGGCAAACTACACTCTGAAACTATGATGCTATGAAAATATGTCCAAAATATGATTTCTTTTTTTTTTTGTAATTACCAGAAATATTTCAACCATTACAAATAAAATCCATACTAGTATAAACATTTAAAAATTCTGCTTTTGTGCTTAATAAGGTTACAAATTGTTGTTTATTATGAACAAAATCAATGCATCATAATAAATCATTAAAAAATAGAAATTTAAAGCATAATTTAAAAATAATTTGTTTCTTGCCCAATTGTAAACTTCAACATAAATTATTCATTGTGTCTAATATATTTGTTATTACATGTGCCCTCCCCCCTCTTTCCCCGCAAGCACACACACATTGAAAAACTATGCTATGAATTTAGAGTTTTAAAAATTGCCAGCTCTGTATGTACATAACTGCATTTGGCTCTAAAATTAAAAAAACAAAACAAAAACACAACTTTCTGTCCAAAAGCTCATAATATACACTCAAAAAAAGCCAATTTCTGAAAAAAAAATATTACACTATTTCCTAAATTCATATCTTATTCAAAATAAGGGGTCGAATGATGATAAGAATAATTTGATGAATGTTTTGGTGGTTTGAACAAAGAAAACTAGGCTAATTTTAAAAATAGGTTTAAAAGTGTGTTGTATATTTCTGTTAAAAAGAAATAATAGACTGCATATATGTGTTTGAATATTTAACATATTTTACATTTTCTTAGAAAGTATAAAGAGAGTCGACTACATTTTAGTTTGTAAAAAATCAAGTTTTCATCCCCCACCCCACGCAATTTTAAAGAGAAAAAAAATGTTGTTGTTTTTTCCACCTCCTCAAATTGCCTGCAAATTTTGGAAAAACAATTTTCTCTGGTCTTGAAACTTGGGAAAATCCTGAAATCTAAATCAGCAGTAACCCTAAAGTTGTAGAATTTTATGCTTCTGTATTGTACTTATGAGTTTTTCTTAAGGTAGGATACAAATTACTCAGGTATTTTCAAATATTTTTTGTCTTTGTCTTTTTATTCTAACTACAAATTTTGAACTTATCATCTTTGAATTAATATTAATTTTCTATTCCAGCACTCATTTTGAAATGAGTTCAGCTAGTCGTTTCAACATTTCCTCAGTTGCAGAGCATGTTCGTCTTCTCAATGACCAATTCATCCTGAAAGTAAGAAGAACATATAAAAAAAAGACATTATGCTTCATATAATAATATCCACGCATTGTTATTGAAAAGTGCTTCGTATTTTAATTTAAATCAACTCGATTTTTTTTTTCTAAATCTTTCCTGTAAATTTAACTTTGATGTGTATTATTTAGTCAAAAAGTTCTTTATTACCCAATGATGAAATAAGGTCTAACTGGAATTCAAAAAAACCATTCATCTGTCAGTACTTTATTTTAGAATGTCTATAAATACCACCTATCAACTATAGTAAACTAAATCATAAGCATTTAAACAGAACAGTGCTTCGTGAGGCCCTAATGTTGTCATATGATGCATATATGATAATAGTAGCCTTAGTATATCAAATCCTCCCATTGGAGTAACTAAATATGCAATGAGTTTTGTTTTACTTCTGCCATGTCTAGTTGCAGAAAAGTGCTTAGTTGTGTCTTCTTGTGTGTAAAGATCGATTTGCAACACTAAAACTTGCATTCTTTCTAATAGATGTTTCTTTTTGTTAAAGAGTTATGTTTTTGAACTTCTATTACATTTTTCTTTTGTTTTGAAGTGGCAGTTATTCATTCTACCAAGTACTGTATTTTCAGGAATAAGCGCCACGGCGCATATATATATATATATATATAATATATATATATATATACAAGAAAAAAAGTTTAGAAAATGCTAGTGTGGCACAGATACGGGTGAGTCTGATACAGTGAATTTTTTTTCTAAGTCAAAAAAAAAAAAAAAATCCAAGTTGAAAAAAAGAAAAGTTGAAAATGTTGCCAATTGATGCAATCACATCCTTTCCTTTCATCTTGCAGAACTTTAGAATTCAAGCGACAAGTATAGTGGAAGAGGGGTAGGATGATGAGTCAGGGATTGCACGTGTTTCACGGAGGAGTAAAACTGTAAACTTTGTAGCGGAGCAAGAACTCCCTTATCCTCTCTGAAGCTCGCAGATATTGTTTTTTTTCATTTGCGTTTCCATGGATTTGTTTTATTTCTTGGTTACTGTTGATTTTTGTTTCTTAATTGATTCCCATTCCTTATCGGATATAGGAAAATAAAATATCATCGTAATAAGTAGAAATGCTATCGCCCTTTTCAAAATAGAACTGTTCAAGGGTGTTGTAGTTGTGGCTTTCAAGGTCTGACTCTAGTGTTAAGCAATAAATAAATGTAACATGTACTTAAAAAAAAACTTTTGCATTGTATAAACCGCCCTGGCTTACAAGCCGCGGGAGTTAAAATTCTGCTTTTAAACACGTATAAGCCATAGCTTATCTATACGAAAATACGGTTGTAAGTTATATAGAGATGCATTAAGTAAAAATTTTTCTTTGTTTTTCATTCAATTCCAGCTTTCTTTTCTACTTATTGTGTGCTTTTCAGTTGTTTTATGTTGGATGCAGTGCGTGCATTGAAATTTTTTTTTCTTGAGAAAAAATTAAGATGTGGCGATTATTCCCAAAAATACAGTATTCCTCCAAGTTTTCCTTCACTTCCTTTTGTGTTACAACGGCAAATAGTTTCATAGCTTGCAAAAGTTTGTTAATGCAAAATTTCAAGCGAAAATAATACTTGAAGAAAACAATCTGCCATTGCTTAAAGCTTATTTTCATTCCTTCGTGGATCTTGGGTTTTTTGCATTGCAGAAAAAAAACCAATTATATGTGGTTGAATAATTAATCAATTCTAAATTAAATACTAATATTAATTTATTTTTTATTTTTAGTAAAAAATCTTTTCAAATCGCAAGAGTACTTTTAAATTATATCAAGTTAGTTGTTGCCTAATCAAATAAAAATTAAAATCAAATACTTAAGTCAAAGTGTTAAATTCAGAAAATAAAGAATGGAGAGGAACATAAATTGTTATTAATACGTTAATGTTTCTAGTTAATGATTCATTTTATAATTAACATCTATATATGTGTAGTCAGAAAAGGATTTTTTAAAATCCTGGTATTAACCAAAAGACTTTTGTAGGGAGGGGGGGGCTTTTGCCAACCCTGGGAGGTTGATTTGTAGAAAACTGAACTGGATGACACTTAGGTGATATTAGCAGCTTTCTTTCGCAACTCATACGCCATGTCCTTTTGGTAAATCCTGCAGTGGAATTTAATTTGCTAGAGTGCTTTTCTTGCACCTTAGCAATTTTCACAGAGTGAAACCATCCATATAAATCTTCAGTCAGGTTTCAATTGGATAACAAGTAAGAATTTTTTCCGTAGCTATGGAATAAAGGACCTCAGGATAACTTTTTCACTTTAAAACAGGCTGAAAAAGATCAAAGTGTTGCGAAATTCTACAGGGTTAATCAGTGGAAAAAAAGATTCTGAGGTATCAAGATCAACTAAGGTTTTCTCTTTCAGAATGCACTGAAAGAAACTCTACTTCATCTTTTGCCTTCATTTTCTGAGGACAAATAGGCGCTATATCTCCCCTTGGGGGCAAACTGATCAGCTTTCATATAAGTTTAAAGCAGCAGCTGAATTAAAAATGTATTTTAATGAATATAGCGCAATTGCAGCAATTATCTTGTCTTTAAATCTCCAGTGTTATTGATAAATATCTGTGATTGCTTGGATCTCTGATAAAATCACTTATTGTTTCATTTTTTTTCCAGAAATATCATGATGAACATTGTCCTGGTGAAGATTTGTTTTTTAGTATAAACCATAAAACTTTAATCGATTCATCTGTAATTGATACATTTATCTTCTGTTGCCTGTATTATTATGATAAAAAATGGGTAAGTACTTTGACTTATACTGCCCTAAACAAGTATTTTTTCTTTATCACTAAAGAGAAGCCTGTTATTTAGCTGTGAAAGTTTGAAAAAATCTATTTATATTTAATTTTTATTTTATTTATTTATTTTTATTGTATTTTATTTATTTTTATGGTATTAAAATTTTTATCCTTTTTTATTAGAAAGAAACCAAAGAAGGAAAAAATGTTTTCTTTCCTTATAAAACAATCCAAAAAGGCATACTTGTTACATTTTTTAACAAGTATACTACAATTATTTTGATCTTGTATCTGATTTATTATTACAGCTGTGCTTATTTCTTACTTCATAGATAATGTATAGATGTATTTAGTTATTTTTATTTTATTTATTTTTGTTTTGTCTATTTAATTAATTCAGTTTATTTATTTACTGATGATGATTCCTAAATGAATTATAGTACACTGCGATGCAAAAGTTTAGACAAAATGCAAATATATGAATAAAAAGAAAACTATTCAGCGAAATGCTTTCAAATTTCTACTGCAGGTACACAATATGGTCCCAAATACGTGTCTGGAGTTTTGAAAAATATAACCGAAACGAAAATCGGAAATTACAAAAGACTTTTTTTCACTGCTGCAAAAGTTTAGACAAAAGTCAGATTTTATGCAAATATCCCTTGAAATGTGATTGGTGGAGGTAAGGCGGGACTTTATTATTCGAATATAAAGTTCAGAGATTGCTGAATGAATAATAAAAATCCCAAAAGCTCTGTAAATCGCGTGTAAAGAAGATGAGAAAGTTTCGAAGCCGAAATTTGAAAATGACCCTACTTTATTAATTTTTTGTCTTTTAAATCGGCTCTAGTATGGTAGTACATTGTTTTTTACTTCGTGGAGAGCAAATTCAGACATGCGTATCGATCAAAAAATCCAAGAAAAATTATATTTCTTAAGGATGAAGGAATTGAAGAAACGGTTCGAACTGACGATTCGCCCCTTAATCCTACAAAACTTCAACCTGGGTCAAAAACAGCACGTGACAGCATAAGTAGATGAACAACTGAATCGGAATGCATAAAAAAAACAAAGAATTGTGCTTGAGCCTTTTCGGACAGAGTGTTCCAAATAAGCCAGATTTTAATGGTAAAAGCAGCACAGCATATGATCACTGGATCTTTCTCAAGTCCCGCTAAAAGAATTATAATCCATCTAGGCCATCCCAATTTTAATAATTTTCATCAGAGAAAGTAACATTCATTTTTTAGTCACGATGATACATATGCAGCTTTTCCATTAAAATCTGCTTATTTGGAACACTCTGTCCGAAAAGGCTCAAGCACAATTCTTTGTTTTTTTATGCATTCCGATTCAGTTGTTCATCTACTTATGCTGTCACGTGCTGTTTTTGACCCAGGTTGAAGTTTTGTAGAAATAAGGGGCGAATCCTCAGTTCGAACCGCTTCTTCAATTCCTTCATCCTTAAGAAATATAATTATTCTTGGATTCTTTGACCGATACGCATGTCGGAATTTGCTTCCCACGAAGTAACAAGAAGTTCTGTCAAGAACTAAACGAGCCTACTTTCCCGTACATCGACATCGGCATTCTAGCATCTAATCAATATTCTCTTGAATATCTGAAACTGAAAATTATGTCAAACATACCTTTATAGCACTTAAAGCTGATTTCTAAAAGCAAAATTTACCCCTCTCATCAGATGAAATGGACACGTAAAAAGTAAATAAACGAGTAAATAAAGTTTTGTAGCACCTTTTAAAGAATGTAACTGTTATAGTTCTTCCGTAGAAAAATTTCACAATCGTTTTCAAAAGAAAAAAAATAATAAATAAAATAAAAGTACAAAGAACATCAAAACACATTTTGTCAAAGAAAGAAAAAAAACCTCGTTCGTTAATAAAATGTCTCGAATTTTATTTTTAATCCGTTGCCAGTTGTTAAATATAAGTAAAGAATAAAATGCTCTAGTGAATGAACAATTTTTGTAATCAAAAAAAAAATATCGTCTGCCAAAAAAAAATAAAATAAATAAATAAATAAAAATAATAATTAATTAAACAAAAAAAAATGAATAAATAAACAAAAAATCGTCTGCCCAGTCGTCATTTTTTTTCTGAGCCTGCATTTCCGCCATGTTTGCGGAGTCGGAGTCGGAATCAGAGGCCTCACAGAAGATTTTTCAGAAAAGTACTTAACATAAATTTTTTATCAAAACCGTTTTCTTACAAAGTTAGTTTGAAGGAAATCCACCTTTAAGTTCAGAATCAACATTCAATTTAAATTTCCCAGTAGGCGCTCATGTTAAAAAAATTTCTGAACGGTTCATCATTGAATGAAAAATGGTTCAAATTGAAAAGTGAAATATGGGAATGAGTCTCTCCGAGAACTTTCGAACAAAAGAAGTTTATTCAATTCAGACGGTTCACTTAAAAGTTATTAGGTGGAGAAAGGTTTAGAAATCTTGAACGGTTCAATATTGAACGAAAAAATGTTCACATTGAAAATTTAAATACGGTAATGAAGTATCCTTGCCGAGATCTTTCGAACAGAAAAAAGTTTGTTTAAATCGGACTGTTCACTCAAAAGTTATTAAAGGTGAGGCTTGTTTGAACGGTTCAATGTTGAACGAAAAATTGTTCAAATCGAAAATTTAGATACGGTAATGAAGTATCCTTGAAAAGATCTTTCGAACAAAAAAAGTTTGTTCAAATCGGACTGTTCATTCAAAAGTTAGTATCGCGGGTTCGGTTGTTTGAACGGCTCAAAATTGAACCAAAAATTGTTCAAATCAAAAAATCAAATATGGGAATGAGATGTACTCGCCGAGATCTTTCCAACAAAAAAAAAGTTTGTCCAAATCGGAATGTTTATTCAAAAGTTATTAGGGGGGGTCAGACAGACCGACCGACAGACCGACACACAAATTCCCCATCTCAATACCCTACTTTCAAATTTTTAATTTTTCGATATTCATTTTACCTCTTTATTTTTTTAACTTGGCGATATTTTTTGGACTTGCTGATGTTTTTTTTTTAACTTGGCGATATTTTTTGGACTTGGCGATATTTTTTTTAACTTGGCGATATTTTTTGGACTTGGCGATATTTTTTAGATGCATTAAGCTACTTTTAATACTTTTTTCGTCTTTCTTTTATTTTTAACGGGAAAGTAGGCTAAAAAAACAATGTACTACCATACTGGAGCCGATTTAAAAGACAAAAAATTAATAAAGTAGGGTCATTTTCAAATTTCAGCTTCGAAACTTTCTCATCTTCTTTACACGCGATTTACAGAGCTTTTGGAATTTTTATGATTCATTCAGCAATCTCTAAACTTTATATTCGAATAATAGAGTCCCGCCTTACCTCCACCAATCGCATTTCAAGGGATATTTGCAAAAAATTTGACTTTTGTCTAAACTTTTGCAGCAGTGAAAAAAAATGTCTTTTGTAATTTCCGACTTTCATTTCTGTTATATTTTTCAAAACTCCAGACACGTATTTGGGACCATATTGTGTACCTGCAGTAGCAATTCGAAAGCTTTTCGCTGAATAGTTTTCTTTTTATTCATATATTTGCATTTTGTCTAAACTTTTGCATCGCAGTGTACAACTTGTGAAGTAATTGTGTCCTTTTCAAATGGTATTTAGTGTGATTAAAATATCTTAAGAGTATGAAATTTGCAAAAACGTAATGTAGAAACATGGAGTCAACTAGAGAATATAGAAATTTGATAACCCTACAGAAGTAGTAATTTTTCCTATTTTATTAATTAGCCTGTGAGATTTGAATAGCTTTAAACAATAACCCCTTGTCTTGCTTTCCATGCAAAAATTTAACCAATCAACATCTTTCATATGATAAATTTTATCAACTGAGTCATGTCTCATTTAACTCTCCTTTGCTCCTGACTATACATATTAAGCATTCTAAGCCTGGAGTGATTAAACTGCTACATAAAAGCAGAAGAGCCTTCTTAGATTTGTTTGAAATAGATCTGTTGATAAACCCAAGCATCCTATTAGCTGTGTTAGCTGTGTACACTGTTGAGTAAACTGGAAGTACTGATTTATTAGGACGCTCAGATCAATAACACTTTCTGCATGACTAAATGTGGCACTCGACGTTTCTCAACATTTAATGCCACATGAAATGAACATATGTACAAGGAGAGAGAGAAAAGTAGTTACAGTTTTCACTGCCCTTATATTTTTGACTGTCTGGTTTAAAAATTGAAGGAATTTTTAAATACCTAAAAAAACTAGAGATGACCAAGAGCTTTTATCCCCTCTCTTGTTTATTTGTTTATTTAATCTCTAAAGAAACCTTTATTCAGGAAAATTACATTTTAATAATTGCTACATTTTTTGGGAAATTGTAGAGCTTGAGAAGTATTTTCTTCTGAAGGAACAGCTTTGAAGTGACTGAACAGTATATCCACACTAAACTTTTTCGCGTATGTTTGAATAAAAAATTTTACTTCAAAAATAACTTGTCCCTCATAGATTGAAACTTTCATCAATAGTCTTAATTGTTTAAGACTTTTATTTCAATAGTTGAAAATAGTTCTGAGCCACTTTTTGGTGAGTATAAAATATATATTTACGCTATTTTTATTTCCCTACATACATTTCAATTTCTGTAATAAGGAGAGGTGGGAAATATGGTGGGGATGCAAAAGAACTCATATTATAAATTTTAGTAGTATAATCTGTTCTAATTTTCATAGTTTTGGCTTAGTCATTTCATAATTATCCAAGATTATAATTCTAATGCAAAATATAAAATTAAGGTGACCATTTAAAAGAAGTAATGATTTTTTTAAAAATTGATTCACATACCAATCTGCCTCACCCACTCGAGAAAGATTGATCTAACTAGTGGAGCACTTAGATACTGATGGAATATGATAGGCACAATATAATGTATGTTTTAACATGATTTATTAATGTTTAACTCTTACCAGATCTTAAAATTATGTTCTTTGACTGAATTGCCTCACAAATATCTTTTTTTTTTTCTATTATTCTAGATACTTGCATGTCAATGTAATAGCAAATTAGTATGCTGTAGTCAAAACTTGGTGTAATGTCAGTCTGTAGTGCATTTTACAGCATTTTAATAAGCAAAATGTACTGTTCAAGATTCTTCTTGGATCATTCTAAAAAACTGTGAGCTGCATGATGAAGGAAATTAGGTTTCATTTTCTTCTCTTGCTGTTTGCTCATGTCAAATCACGGATGCAATATTTTAGCGGTCTTTCTTGCAGTCTCTTTGATATAACTTCTAATATTACAGCATTGAAATTATCCCAATTTGTTTTTTCATCTGTAAGTCTTAGTTTTATATGTTCAAATCACTTTCTGTAAAAAAATTCTACTTTAGTTTTAGATATGGCTACAATTATGACTAATGCTTACTAGCAGAGCACTTTAATGCACTAATGAGCAAGCTGATGCAATAAGGAGACACATTGTAGCAATATGCCTCATCTCTCATTATTTATTTATAGATCCACTGAATAGTTAGGAAAAACATAGCTCATATTTTATTTATTTATTTATTTTTGATAAAAGAATACATTCAGTCCTCCTTTGACAGTTTTGAACTTCTATTTTTCGCAGAAGTACTGTGTGTGAACACTGTTATGCAGAAGCAATATTTTCTTTTGCACTCAAACCAGAAGTATGTCCTCACTCAGTGTTTGCCAGTGGCTAACTGGTGGTCAAAACATTCTCAGAATTTAAACCTCAACATGATTTGACAAGTTTTAATGTTGTACTGATACGAATATCAATTAGGTTTTCCGAAATCGCACTGTTGTATCAATGTACCCCGTGCATCATTCTGACCCACCTTCCTCTAATTAGGGTTCTCATTCTCAGATTCTGACACCTTTTTATCCAAATTATGAAGGGCTTTCTGTATTAAGGTGCTACTTTTTAGTTTATTTCATCATATCATTTAAATATAGTAAAACTACAAAACATAAAAGCATATATAGTCTTTTGTCCCCTTTCTCTCTCTTATTCAGTCTTTCCTGGAGAAAAAATATCAATAGTGCTACAATGTCTTTTATGTCATTAAAGATTCATTCAAAAACATTTGCTACTTCTTATAAATCATATGTAGACTTGGAGTTTTAAAACCATAATATAACTGTCAAATATTATTTTTACTTTGTGCATTAATTTTGTAAGTTTTATTGGCTTTGACATTAAGAGTTTTCATTTTATATTTTTTATAGCCTATACATTCTAACCTTGCCA
>JAXGGA010008526.1:0-56354 GCA_038373865.1 Uloborus plumipes
ATGAGGTTTTTAAACATATGTTTGCTTTTAATCACAAACTTGTCCAATTTCAGGAAAAACAACTGTACTTGGCAGCAAATGCACGAAAATTGCTAAAAATGTTTTTCGATTTGTTCATGTTAAGAATATAAATTTCAAATTAAGAAAATGGATAAAACTTATTTCTTGATTGTTTTTTGAAGAACATCTTGCTTTCAGTTTAATGATTTGTTGCAGAATCGCTGGAAAAGGCTGACTAATTAAAACCAATAAACTAAAAAAAGTGCGTTTTTCAAATAATGAATTATTTACAAAAGCAACATCTCAAAATGAGATGTAAATTGATGTTTGGACAACATACATATAGGGATAAATCTCAGCAATTTAATAAATTAGAATTTTAATTACATTTTTTAAAAATGAAAATGATTTGTAAATGTCAACTAAACCGTCTCGGTTAAGCTTGTGCCGAACCTTTTGGTTCACATTAGAAATATTTCGCTTTGGAGAAATAGTGTTACCTTATGTACGACCAAATGGTTCAATAAAAACATGCGGTATCGAATATTAAACGTTCTTGGGTGTTTACCTAAATACTTTACACAATCTTTATAAATTATATCGTTTTAGAAAATAATGGCCCTCTTATATCATTGATATAGTGTATAGCTTTTTGAAATATTTACTGTGTGCGATGACTTACGACTTTAAAGGGTTAACTTGAGTGTTCTTGTTTACTAGGGTCCGTTATTGATAGTTTGTGTTACAACAGCATAGCGTATCTTTATTTTCTTCAGATTCATGTCATTTACAAAACATATTTCAAAAGAATAAAATATGGAAAGTAACAAATGTTCATATTCTGCAATGAGTGACAGTTAATGTACTAATTGGAGATACTTCTCGATTAGGATGGTAAACTTATACTACAGTTCGAAAGAAAGAAAGAGAGAAAGAGAAAGAGAGGGAGATTATGGTCTTGAGCAAACTTTTGTTATTTGGATCTGTTAATTAGAAGAGTAGTCTCATCATATGGTTTCTCAAATGATTTGTAAAGCATAATTTCTCAAGAAATAAATTATTTACGAGTGTTGAAAATAATGTTTTGAGACCTATTCAAACCGAGACGTGTACACTGACTCCCTGCATTTAACTATCAATCCCATGGTGCTGATAAATACTCAATCACACAGTTTTCCATTCAATTAGACAGGTATAAAAAGGGCACAAGATAAAGGTAGAAAGTAAGAATTAACGATATACTTTTTGCAGAAAATAATGCAATGATAAACTGTACAAAGTCTGCAAATTTATACGATTTAACCCTGTAATACCCAGTAATTTTAAAATAATGAAGACTTTTTTGGTGCGAACACCAAAAAATAACTCAAGTAATTCAGTTAAAACAACAAAGTTGCTACGGTTAAGCTACCATCAGCTGTTTTTAGTGGTTGAATTTACCTGGTAGCAGTATAGTCTGTGACGCTGCAACAGATTCTTGAGCATGCAGACTGTTTCTAAGTTGGAGGAGAAAAAAAAATGTAACATTTTTTAAGAAAAAGAGTTGCATTTCAATGAACGAATGTTTGTATTGTATTTTCAAGGATATAATGTATATGTCGTTTTTTAGTTTATAATTTTACTTTTAAGTATTTCCGGCACCTATTTCAAGATTAAATTGATCTTGCGTAGAAGATTTAGGAATTAAAATCTTCTAGAAAAAATATTTTTACTTCAAACGCTTATAACTATGTTTTGCAGTAATTTTAGAGACTTCGCAGCTCAAAGCGCAGCGGAAATTTTTGAATTAGTTATTTTTTTAAGGCGCTTTCCTACAGTGCAACAATCAAGAAGATTGGATCATTTCTTGGCATAGACGTATGTTCAAGGGGACGTAAAAATTAGTTTTTAATTAACACATCCGCTAATTGTCAGCCTGAGTGGATAATATCAGAATATTCGTGATATTAGTAAAATTTCGAATTTTTCAATAGCCGGATCTATTCCGAACTCTAGTAGTTCTCGAAATACTTTAGACATAGGTGTGTAAAATTTTCTATTCTATTTCCCTGCTTTAAAGCCGAAATTATCAACAATCCTTTTTAGCACGCCTTTGCACTACAAAATGATGCTATGTTACAAATATCAGCTCTCTAGCGTTCGTAGTTTTAGTTGCAAATTGTAGCATAGTTTTAAATTATTAGTACTAAAAATTTTCGGGAAAATAAATAAAATTTCTCTTCTTAATGAGTTTCCAGTCACACTTACTTGAAATTCAGTTTAACAAATATAATTGCGTCTTTAAAAAATAGACTTAATAAGAATAAAAATGGATAACGAGTGAAAATATTTAATACTTGCGCTCTCCCTTATAGTTTGGGAAGTCTATCTTATTTCAAAATGAAAACGATTTTTAAACGAACATTTTAAAAGTTATATTTATATTGCAATTAATTCTTTAAAAAGTAATCATAAACCATTAGAAAATTGATATTTTCGTTTTCAGAAAGGTTCGTTTTTTAATTTGCTGAAATATTGCAAAAGGCTATCCTACAAAAGTGACAACAATTTAAATCCTTCAAACACATGATGGAAAATGTGTTTGAAAATCGAAAACTATTTTTAAAAGTAATAAATCCCTACTAGATATGTATTCTTTAATTTCAAGTTTCAAAATGAAAAGTATGAAAAACCAAATAAAAAATATTTTTGGAAAAAAAAATAGAACCGACTTCAGTTGGAAATTGCTCTAAAAAGTTAAAAAAAAAAAATTTCTTAGAACACCATCGAAACTACTTTTAAACATAAGTTTTGAAGTCGGAGCAAAAACGATAGGTAAAATGATATTTAACCATATTTTGCCAACTTTTTTCAGAGAAACCATTGAAAATTAAAAGCAGAATATTTGTACCATTACACGAATGTGTGGTAATCAATGAAATGTATCCATTAAAATTTATATTTATAGTTGAATTGTAGTTGCGTATGATTCTATACATTGTTTTTGCGCCGACTTCAAAACTTATGTTTAAAAGTAGTTTCGATGGTGTTCAAAGAAAAAAATTATTTTTTACTTTTTAGAGCAATTTCCAACTGAAGTCGGTTCTATTTTTTTTTCCAAAAATATTTTATTTCATTCTTTTTAGTGTAAATGCACTTAAAATAATCAAAATATAGTTAAAAAACCATGCAGCTGTTCAAAAAAATCCTTGCAGACCTGGACTCGATCTCATTCCATCAGGAACTTCAACCCGACGCGTTTAACCACTTGACCATCGGGTCGCTCATTGAAGTAAGGATTTACGATAGCACATATTGTTTTAAATAACATGAAATTTTAGTTTTTCGATCATAACTTTTTTTCTAGTGAACAAATATCGTCATATGAATACATGGTACCTAAGTTAACCATCTCCTATCGATTTAAAAAAAATGTCCAAATCGGTTTAGTAGATCAGATGTTATGAGCGAACAAACAAACAAACAAAAAAAAAAGAAACATATGCTTTGAATTGAGAACCTCCTCTTTTTTTTAAGTCGGTTAAAAATTGAAAGTAAAAGTAAGTAATTTGAATTGTGGGCGAAGGGGTTAGGATAAGACTTGGAAAATTGGTGCAAGTTTTTGCATTTCATGCAAAATAATTTTCAAATTTGTGTCACTTTAATGGTCGTTCATACCACCCCCACCCCCCTCGCAGTGCAAAAAAAACATTACACATCAGATTTTGCCTAATAACTTAACACTCATGGTGCTTGATACATTTTATTTGTTTGTAATGATGTTTTTTTGGTCACAACCAATATGAAAATCACAAAAAATAGCTACTTTAATTTTTAACATATATTTATCATCTGCAGAACTTTTGACTTTTAATTTTACCTTAAATTTGGCGTAAGTGCAAGGTATAAAATACAGAATTTTATAAAGGTACAAAAATTATGATTGATTGTGTATATAATTTTTGAAAAAATAATATAAGTGCAGCAAATCAAAAACCATTTATTGCCACAATCGGTACATAAAAAGTCTTATTATTTACAATGCATATTGTAACCGAAAAAAAATAAATAATAATAATTCGTAATCTTTTAGTTTTGCGTCATCCATTACCTCTTTCGTAACGATATTGCATTGTTTTTTGAAGTCGGTTAAAAATAAAAACAACCGCCCCTCCATGGGGGTACAAAGCACCCAAAAATAGTGCAAACGTCCATAAGAAAATTCTACAGCATCGAAGGACCCCATTGCCAATTTTGACAAAGATCCGACCAAAACTGTCATTTTGTACTATAAAAATATATAGGGTAGATTCCCATTGGGGGATGTACCTGTATAAGGACATTACAATCATTAAAATAATAATAAAAAAAAAAACATGCAGCTGTTCAAAAAAATCTTTGCATACCTGGACTCGAGTTAGGACTGAAGTAAGGATTTACGATAGCACATATTGTTTTAAATGACATGAAATGTTAGTTTTTCGATCATAACTTTTTTCTAGTGAACAAATATCGTCATAGGAGTACATGGTACCTAAGTTATACCATTTCCAACCGATTAAAAAAAAATCGTTCAAATCGGTTCAGTAGATCAGATGTTATGTGCGAAAAAAAAGTACACGCTTTGAATTGAGAACCTTCTCCTTTTTTGAAGTCGGTTAAAAATGTAAACACGTTCAAATTACGTTTGTTTTCCTTTACATTACCTTAATTCCGTTCGGTTAACAACACTGTCATACCTGAAATTACTTGTTACTTATTTTTGAATTTCAAAACAATGAAATACAGTCATAGGAAAGATGATAGTTAAAGTCTTGGATCTTTTTGAGTGTCATGTTCAAAATCATACAATAAAAACATTTATCAAGCAAAATGACACAGGAAACTTTTCGCATTCCTTTCTAACTGTCTCTTAGAGTATGCATTTAGCTTTGTAAATTTCAATATGTATTTCAAAAGAAAAAAAAGTTACATCACAATGCTATCATCACTATTGACATAAAACATACCATTCGTATTTGATGGATCAAAACCAGGCCTGTCATTTCAAGTTTTTCAAAGGGGTAGGGGGGGGGGCAAAAACAATGCAATTTTATCGGAAAACAGCAAAAACCGCGCCCACTAATACGTTAATTCATTAATTTTTCAAAGTCAGGGAAGGGGAGCTATTGACCCCCCCCCTGACCCCCCTATACGACGGGAATGATGGAAACCTTAAAACCAATGTATTTCGAAACTTAAATTGTAACAATAGCTTGTATATATATATATAAGGGGATAAATAGATTAAACTAAATCTAAACTTGCTTCTCAAAGGAATGAAGAACTTTTAGTGGTTGCTTTTGCGAAAAACTAAATATAAATCGTGAATAGAGTGTGCCTCTGGTCAGTTGAATTCCAACATAGACAATAGTTCCCCTTTTTACTTTCTTCTATATCAAACATATAGAAGAAAGTATTGGATTCATGAAAATTTTCGAATGTCGAATTTTGACGGATTTGCAAGTCTTGAGGTGCGCTGAGTCCATTTCGATCATTTTTGGAAAATGTCTGTCTGTGTGCGTGTCTGTGTGTGTGTGAGTCTGTATGTGTGTGACCAGTTTTTGTGGCCGCGCTAGAGCAAAAACTACTGCATGAAATCCAAAAAAATTTTTTGCACATATGTACCACCATGTGAACTGGTGCACCGGACTTTTTTTAGCGAATTCCTCCAAGGGGGGTGGAGCAATAGCACGTGTTCTGCGCGTGGGTGATTGCTATATCTCAGGAAGTAACCAGCGAAATCAAACGAAAATTGGTCCATAGGTAGACCCTACTGAGTACAGGCGCTGATTCAATTTGTGTGTCAATATCTCGAAGGGGGGTGGAGCAATCGCACGTGTTCTGCGCGTGGGTGATTACTATATCTCAGGAAGTAACCGGCGGAATCAAACGAAAATTGGTCCATAGGTAGGGGTTGTGCAATCAAAATGCTTATTTTGTCATTGCACCTGATGTATCTCGAGAAATATTGCTGCGATTTGAATGAAATTTAGAATAACACTAACCCAATATCGAAGCAAGCATCGATTAAATTTTGGCGCCAATCACCTCAGGGGGACGGTGGGGTGGTTTTTGCGCTTAGTCAACAATGCGAAAAATAAATTCATTAAAAAATCGCTTTCACGCTATTTAATTATCAAAACATCTGAAAACTTTCAATGATTTGAAATTTTTAACTGTTGGCAATTTCTTTTTACTAACAAATAAAATGCTTGCAATTAATCTAAACAAGGCTTTTGCAATGATTTCCAATTTCGCTCATTGATTCTGCATTTGCAGGGGTATTACGATAATTGGGAAATTGGAGCTGTCTCCAATTATTCAAGCGAGTACGTATTTTATTTTGTAACCGGAATTCATAAGATAGATATAGAAGAAAGTTTGGTGACGGCACATCATCCGTGTTAACATCATTCAGTGGATTTTTCGCAAATTATCGCCAATGGCGCCAAATTGAACCCAAATTAAAAAATTAAAAAAAAAAAAAATGGCCAAATTTGTAGCCAACCTGGCGATATGTCGCCAAGTTCGCGTCAAACACGGCGACCAAAAGCTTGGTGATATATCGTCAAGTGGTCGCGTCAATTCATATCACTTAAGTTTGCATTGAAATTAACACTGATTTACCCCAAAAAAGGGGGTAAAACACCCTTTTGGGAACATTCGAATGCAATCACAAGGGGAGTTTCACAACTAGACAACCCTCAGAGCCTACATACTAAACTAGAAGCTTCTACGGAAAGTAGTTTTTGAGTTATGCGACATACATACATACATTCGTTCATACATACGTGCATACAAACATGACGAGAAAACTCGTAATTAACACGGGGGTGGTTGAAAAAGATTTTTCGACTGGTTATGTGTTGGTGAGTACATATGCACGTGATGAGAGGTCGAAAAAAATACTCAAGATTCATTTGGAGGTGAGGAAAATCAAAATTTCAAGTTTTTTTTTCTTTGATCACAATACTTCCTTCACTACGTAAAAGGAAGTAAAAAGGGGAAACTGTGTCAATGTCGGAGCGCAACATTTCGGAGTTGCCCTATACTCGATTTCTAATTTCAGTATTTTGAATGCGTTGAATATTTTTTCCCTATCTTTTCATTTTCTCGAAAGTTATTTCGAAATTAAGTAAAAATCAAACATTAGATAAACGAAATTCATAGCATTTAGCAGAAGTTACTGAGAACGCATCTCTTAATAACCTATGTCAATCAAACACAGATCAGACTATACATAGTTAATAGATATGTACATATGTAGGAAATATAAAGACAATTACTTTGAAGGCAAGAGCTACTTTTATACATATGTTTTTTCTTGTCCGTTAAAAAATATGAAAATGATTAAAAAAAAGCGCATAAAAAATACTCAAAGAAAAAAGGATATTTTTTTCCAAATCTGCTACAATATTTTACTTAAAAAGGGGGCAGGGGAGAACAAAACATATTTGTTCACAAGGGAAAATCAATTTCTCTGGATAGGATGGAATACCTAAATAAAACGTTTTTTCAGTCGTCAGGGCAATATTTTTCGTCAGGAGCAATATTTTTCGCTTCTAAATTGCTTTTTCGAAAGAACATGAAATTAGGTTACATAAAAATATAAAAGGAGGAAGATGAAACTGGTGCATTGCTGTTTCGTTTCTTTTTTTCTTTTTTAGCATAGCCTTTAGTACAAAAAGAGTTGATACTATTTCATCCGTGCCTTATTTCCTTTTGAGGCATCGAAATATATTCGTGATTCGTTGAGAATAAATTTTGTCGTACATTATGAGTGTTTTGCGTATGAAAACATATTGTTTATTCATCTCGAATGTTTAAGAGGTAAGTCTATAGTTCTTTTTTTCACATGTCTGAAAGTTTTATTCCTTACTTAGATTTGGTATATGCTTTTGTTGAGTCAGATGACTTACTAATACAGTGTGGTTGCCGTTGTCTTGTTCCAGATAAGCTGCCATTTTGGAGTGCGCTGCTTCACTTTTCCAACTGTACCATAATTTGGTATTAAGTTCGACTTCCACAGTACACACATGTGCCACAGACACCCGTTTATTGGGAAGGGAACTGTTCACAGCAAAGCAACAGATTCACACGAAGAAAACACACAGACAGGAGAGAAAAAATGTGACCGAGACGGAATTCGAATCCGGGACCACTCCATATCAATACCTCATATAAATGAATATAATGTAGCTCGTACAAATGAATTTTTTTTGCTGCTGCTTATCCCGCGATTTCCACGGGCAACGTTGAATCATCAAAATTGGCAATTTCCGCGATATCTACGTGCATGATGTATTTTAGAAGCTTTATCCTATTATTCCATCATATTAATATTAATAAAACGTTTTTTGAGTTACTTAGATTGACCATTCGTGCATTTTTGCTAGTCACGTGCCTCTTCATTCAATCTAGAAAGTTCTATTGAAAGTGAGTTATATGTCACTTATAATATTTGAGGGAAAAATCGAAAATAACGTTGAACTTGGTGTCGAGAAGCGAAGTCGTAAATTTCCTTGAATCTCGTTACGAGATTTAACTTTCTAAGCATAGTTTCTAACGTAATTTGTGCAAATTTAGTACACGCATTTTTAATTTTTTTACACATAAAATTACAAACATTTCAAAGTGATTTCGTTCAAAAAATTGCACTATTAGAGGGTTAAACCGGTAATTATGCCTATAATATAGGTTTATAGTTTTCGCTTTCAGTATGTAACCCCTTTTTTATACTTCTCTGTTTTAGTAAACCGAGGTTAAAGTCAAGTTTTTAGTTACATTCTGGATGCAGTGATTTAAGCTCAAAATTTTAAGCAAGGAAGAAACTTCAAACACTTATTTGAGTTAATTTATTTTACTTCAAAGAAGTAATGGGTTTGAAAAAATAAATAACTCCAGCAAAATAAAATATTGCTTTCAAAATGATCAAAACCCTTATTTTTAATCCAAGAAAAATAGCAAATGGTGTACTGTTTATTTTGTTATCTTATTAATTTCTGTTCTTTTAACCTTCCTCTACTACGGTGGGTCGTATCCAACCCAAATCCAAAATTCTGTCTAATTTATTTTTACATCCTATATCATCATTACTTTACAGGGTGACAAGAAATAACTTGGACGAAGTCTCAAACCAAATATCTGTAAATACTGTTGAATTTTTAATGATAGTATGATAGGGAATCGATACTAGAAAACTAATAAATAGGTGAAAGTAAGTTATTTGGGATAATCATTATGGTTCGCAAACGATCTGCCATACTTGAGTTACATAAGTAAGAAACGAAAAAATGTGAAATTGTTCAACGATTGAAAGTGGCTAAGCACAGTTTCCTAAACAATTAAAAGGTTTAAAAAACTCGAACATGATGATGAAAGGTCAGGAAGAAGAAGAAAATGCACAGTTAACACATCTAGCGACCAGAAAGTGGTCAGAAAACGTGTTTAAAGAAATCATAGGATTTCAATGAGAAAGATTGCTAGAGGGCTGAAAATCAGTGTAGAAACCACTCGTTTGATGGTAATAGTTGAGCTTGGTCTTCTCCGTTACAAAATGAAAGAGGCTCAAAAGCTAGCGTCAAAGGACAAACGCACAAGACTTTAAAAGTGGAAAGAACTGTTAAAACGGGCCGCAGATGATCGATGGAAAACATTGGTCTTCACAGATCTAAAACTGTTCTCAATTGAACAAGCTCAAAATAGCCATAATAATAGAGTTTGGTCAGCAGAAGCACCTGGAACTTCCTGAATCGTTTTCGGCGTCAACGACCCCTATTTGCAATGGTTTGAGGTCTGATATTTGCCAGTGGCGAAGCATCACTTGTTTTTGTTGATTCATGGGATAAAAAATAATCAACAAACATACCGCATACCCATTTTGGGAAACGCTGTCTTACCTTGGTCGCAAAAGTTCTTTGAGAACCAAAGAGGATCCTTCCAACAGGATTTTTCACCTGCATACAGAGCTAAAGTCCCTCAAGATTGATACAAGACACATTTTCCGAACTTCACTGGAGCTCAAGAATGGCCCCCGTATTCTCCAGATTTGAACTCAATGGATTATTCTGTTGGTGAAGGGTGACAAAGAGACAAGGGTGTGTACTAAACCTCATAAAACTTTGGCATCCCTACAAAATTCCTTATGTAAGGAAAGATATACAAAAATCAAGGAGTGAGTTGCGGCCCGTAGCCGAAAATTTCGTGAGACATCTAAAGCTCTGTATTAATACTAATGGTAGCCAATTTGAAAACGTTTAAACATATTAGACAAAATAATGCATTCATACTTTAGTAATATTTAGTATTCATAAGTTTAGTTGCAATATTTTCATTAGCAGCAAAGTTATGATGTACGATGTGTTTCCAAGTTGTTTCTTGTCACCCTGTACATTACTGACTAATATTTTATCGTAAAACCTTCCTCGGATTTGCGCATGCCTGAGGTCTCTTTGGATTTCCTCAAAATAGGGGGGAAATGCGAAGTAACATTCAACAGGAAGTAAGAAGCGAAAGCACCGGCAAGTGCGTCTCCTTATCTTATCACCCCTTTTTCAAATGAAAGCGATCGTGACTGCCAGGCGCGCCCAATACGCAGACAGACAGTAGTATCCAATTTAGAAAAGATAAAAAGTTTTTTATGTTGAAAAAAGGCTCAAAAAGAGTATGTCGGATCCGACCCAACAGTAGTGTATGTGTGATCTTAAAAACCACCGTAGTAGAGGAGGGTTAAAATTTATCTTTTGTATTTATTTTTATGATTAGGAAAAAAATCAAAGTTTCTCACTTGCGATGAAAAAAAGGCATTTGAATTTGTTTTATCCATTTTCATTCGCATAGCTTCACTTTTCGAAGAGGTTTTTGCCCCTTTAGAACCATCAATTTAAAATTTATCTAAGTGTCTAGTTCTTTCTACTTACTCACGGCAGAAAATGTGGATAAATGTTTCTGTTTTCTGTAAAAAATTGAGATTATATACGTTTGCTAAAAACATCTTTTCACTCAGAGTTTTTAAGTTAGTGTTTTTAATTTGTTTTGATTGAAAAAGTATAAAAGCAATGAAATAAGAGCATATATTTAATATGCAGTGTAAAAAATGTGTAGGGTTACGCTAATGGGTATAACGTTACACAACTTCTAGAGTAAGCTCTAAACTCTGAATTGTTCGAGGAAAGTTTCACGTAGCCTGTGTTAAGTTCCATCATGTGTTAAAATTACAGGGTTTTTTTTCAAAGCACAAGCGTTATTACAGCATCGGCACGGAGTTCTTAAGGTTTTATTGACGTACTAAGTAGGTGTGCCTTTAACAGGCCGAAAATGTTCTTTACGCAGTAAGTTCCTGGTTCGGAATTCGATTCTACTGTGTTATTAAAATAACTTACGAATTTGTGTAAAGATGATTGGAAGTGGAAAAACATGAACCTGACTAACATTAAATAAACGAATCGCTAAAAATAATCTTCCAGCCTGATGAATGCATTTTCTTCTTTTTTTTTGTGAAACCTTACACAGAAATTGTTGAAACGTTACGCTATACTAACATTACCATGGTGTAACTTTCCACAAATGTTGTATTACTGTAAATTAATTTACATACTATGCACAATTATTTTACATATTTTCGTGACGGTATTTGTTATATTCACGTAGATATAAACTCTCCCCGCAAGTGACAGTTTACTACAGCCGGGTAGAGTATGGGCAAATGGTGAGTGGGAATTTTTTTTCCAGAAACCAGTTAAATTAGTTATAGAAAAGTAAAAACTGTTTAATATTACCCTCTTCTCATGTATATGTTTCTATTTCAAGATTTTAATGTTGGACAAAGCCCGAGTATACATTTCAACCTATACCGGTACTATTTCCGGATTACATGTTACATATTATAATCACATGAGAAGTGTATTTGCATGATCCTTAATTTCTTAAAAATAGGTAAACGAAAAGAGCTCTTACTTTTTAGCCTACTTTCCCGTTAAAAATAAAAGAAAGACGAAAAAATGATTTGAAGTAGGTTAATGCATCTAAAAAATATCGCCAAGTCCAAAAAATATCGCCAAGTTAAAAAAATATCGCCAAGTCCAAAAAGTATCGCCAAGTTAAAAAAATAAAGAGGTAAAATGAATATCGAAAAATTAAAAATTTGAAAGTAGGGTATTGAGATGGGGAATTTGTGTCGGTCCGTCGGTCGGTCGGTCGGTCTGTCTGTCCCCCCTAATAACTTTTGAGTGAACATTCCGGTTTGGACAAACTTTTTTTGTTGGAAAGATCTCGGCGAGTACAGCTCATTCCCATATTTGTATTACTGTAAATTAATTTACATACTATGCACAATTATTTTACATATTTTCGTGACGGTATTTGTTATATTCACGTAGATATAAACTCTCCCCGCAAGTGACAGTTTACTACAGCCGGGTAGAGTATGGGCAAATGGTGAGTGGGAATTTTTTTTCCAGAAACCAGTTAAATTAGTTATAGAAAAGTAAAAACTGTTTAATATTACCCTCTTCTCATGTATATGTTTCTATTTCAAGATTTTAATGTTGGACAAAGCCCGAGTATACATTTCAACCTATACCGGTACTATTTCCGGATTACATGTTACATATTATAATCACATGAGAAGTGTATCTGCATGATCCTTAATTTCTTAAAAATAGGTAAACGAAAAGAGCTCTTACTTTTTAGCCTACTTTCCAGTTAAAAATAAAAGAAAGACGAAAAAATGATTTGAAGTAGGTTAATGCATCTAAAAATATCGCCAAGTCCAAAAAGTATCGCCAAGTTAAAAAAATAAAGAGGTAAAATGAATATCGAAAAATTAAAAATTTGAAAGTAGGGTATTGAGATGGGGAATTTGTGTGTCGGTCGGTCGGTCTGTCTGTCCCCCCTAATAACTTTTGAGTGAACATTCCGGTTTGGACAAACTTTTTTTTGTTGGAAAGATCTTGGCGAGTACAGCTCATTCCCATATTTGATTTTTCGATTTGAATAATTTTTGGTTCAACTTTGAACCGTTCAAACAACCTGTCTTGCGATGCTAACTTTTGAGTGAACAGTCCGATTTGAACAATCTTTTTTTTGTTCGAGAGATCTTTTCAAGGATACTTCATTCCCGTATCTACATTTTCGATTTGAACAATTTTTTGTTCAACATTGAACCGTTCAAACAAGCTGTCACCCCTAATAACTTTTGAATGAACAGTCCGATTTAAACAAGCTTTTTTTTGTTCGAAGCATCTCGGCAAGGATACTTTACTACCGTATTTAAATTTTCAATTTAAACATTTTTGGTTCAACATTGAACTGTTTAAGCAACCTTTCTCCACCTAATAACTTTTGAGTGAACCGTCCGAATGGAATAAACTGTTTTTTGTTGGAAAGATCTCGGCGAGTACAGCTCATTCCCATATTTGATTTTTCGATTTGTACAATTTTTGGTTCAACTTTGAACTGTTCAAACAACCTGTCCCGCGATGCTAACTTTTGAGTAAACAATCCGATTTGAACAAACTTTTTTTTGTTCGAAAGATCTTATCAAGGATACTTCATTCCCGTATTTACATTTCCGATTTGAACAATTTTTCGTTAAACATTGAACCGCTCAGTCAAGCCGTCACCCATAATAACTTTTGAATGAACAGTCCGATTTAAATAATTTTTTTTTTTGTTCGAAGGATCTCAGCAAGGATACTTCATTACCGTACTTAAATTTTCCATTTGAGCATTTTTTTTGTTCAACACTGAACCGTTCAAGTAACCTTTCCCCACCTAATAACTTTTGAGTGAACCGTCCGAATGGAATAAATTTTTTTTTGTTTGTAAGATCTCGGAGAGCCTTTCCCATACATTCCCATATTTCGCTTTTTGACTTGAACCATTTTTCGTTCAATATTGAACCGTTCAGAAACAAAAATTAACATTAGCGTCTACGGGGAATTTAAGTTGAATGTTGATCCTGAACTAAAAGTCGGATTTCCTTCAAACTAACTTTGTAAGAAAATGGTTTGATAAATAATGTTTGTAAAGTACTTTTCTGAGTAATCTTTTGTGAGGACTCTGATTCCGACTCCGACTCCGCAAATATGGCGGAAATGCAAGCTCAAAAAAAAAAAATGACAGACGATTTTTTGTTTATTTATTCAATTGTTTTATTTTATTTATTATTATTTTTTTTTTCTTGGCAGACGATTTTTTTTGTAACAAAAATTTTTCATTCACGAGAACATTTTATTCTTTATATGTATTTAACAACTGGCAACGGATTAAAAGTGAAATTCGAGACATTTTATTTAACGGACGAGGTTTTTTTTTTCCTTTTTTTTTCTTTCTCTGATAAAATGTGTTTTGATGCTCTTTGTACTTTTATTTATTTATTTATTTATCATATTATTATTGTTATTATTATTATTATTTTGAAAACGATGGAGGATTTTTTCTACGGAGGAACTGTAACAGTTACACTCTTTAAAAGGTGCGACAAAACTTATTTTTTCGTTAATTACTTTTTACGTGTCTATTTCATCTGATGAGAGGGGTATATTTTGCTTTTCGAAATCAGCTCTAAGTGCTAAAAAGGTATTTTTGACATAATTTTCAGTCTCAGATAATCAAGAGAATAATGATTATATGCGAGAATGCCGATGTCGATGAACGGGAAAGTAGGCTCGTTTAGTTCTTGACAGAACTTCTTGTTATTTAATCCGTTATAACTAATTACTGTGAAACAAATACTAAGCTTCACTATTTCGAGGAAAAAATTCAATTCCTGTGTAATTTTTAAATGTGTCAAAAATTTCATTAAAGCATTGCACAGGTTAAATATCAAAGTAACTTTAATTTCCACCTTTAAAGTCAACAAAGAAAGATTTGGCTGAATCAAGTGCAGTTTCCATATTTTTAAAAATCATTAAAAAAAGTAAAATAATACGGAGTTTTCATTTAAAGTAGTCAAATATGCCCCGGATATTGATCGTTAACATGATTTACGTCACTGCATTTGTCAAAAGTTTGCAGAAATGACGTTTCTTCAAAACTCATATTAGGTAATAAATCAGTATTTGCTAGAAAATAGGCAACCATGCTAATGTTAAAATGCTTTATTGAAAGATATTTCCTATAATAATATTTTATCGTTAGAAGAAGCAAACTTTCATTTATTATGCAGTGAATACGGTAGATGTTTTTTAAAGAGTGAAAACGTTTACATTACATTAAAAAAACCTCTAACATTTAAGAAATAATACTTTGTAGAAAAATGATAGTGTTAATAAAGTAGATGTGAGGTTATAACGTAGTGCTTAAAGTATTTCATGGGGAAAAGCAATATTTTCATCGCCCCCCCCCCATTTTTTTTTTTTTCTTGAAGAGGATTTTATTATAATTCTCGAACAAGGGTTCTATATCTTAGTTATAAAAATAAATATGAACACAAAAAGGTTTTGAAAATACAATGTTTTTAAAACGGACTAAAAATTAGAAACAATTTCTCTAAGCTTCATATAGGTTTAAAGCGCCCAATAGAGATTTTAAACTTCTTTCTTACAAATAGTCCGGAAAATTTGTGATTGGGAATTTTTAAGAAGCGTCAAATTACGCGTCAAAATAATATTAAATGGGAAAATCTATGGCGCGAGCAAAAGTTAATAGTTGCATTAAAATTTAACTAACATTTTTATTCCATTGTAAATAATATTTACAGATGTTGTAAGTAGGGATAGACCGATAAACAAATTGGCCGATTACCGATTAATCGGCTGCCAAAAAGTATGTTTTTCCAACATTGTCACATATCACCTTTATCCACTTGCCCCTTCAATTATTTTCAATACTACCAATTTCATCATCACTGTTTTCTTTCTTTCTTTTACAATTCCGATTTTATAAATAGTTACTAATTAATTACTATTTTTGAGAAAATATGTTTTTTCTTATTTTCCACAAAATAATTTCACAAGTTTATCCAGTTTCTTTGAACCAATTTTCATCTTGTTGTTTTTAAAATTACATTAGCACATACTATAATTAGCACATTTTTAATTATGTTAACTAAACATGACAATTAAAAACAATAGAGGGAGGCTGTCTTGCGTACTTTAACTTAAGGGTGCTTTCAATTTATATTTATTTTCCCATTATTATAAGTCATTTAATTCAAGACTTTTATTCTTTGAAAATTAGAGGTTTTTTAAAAGCAGTGTGCTAAGTAGAAAAGTATCAACGCATGAAAAACTTAGTAAAATAGTCTATATGTGTATATTTATTCAAAATTGGAAAATCAATTTTTGAAAAAAATTACATCTACTCTGATGATAATTTTTCCCCTCTTCGCTACTTGATTTATGTGGTTTGCTTTTACTCACTACACTTTCATCCTATTTGTTATACTTTTGTTTGAAAAAAATCATTCTTTCACTGTTTATAACTATATTCATAGGAGTTTCTTGTTCAAGGCATACTAACAGTAAATTAAAAAAATAATTTTCCCCCGGTTGATCGGCAATATTGACTGATTATAAATAAAATGCAATACACATGGTTTCGCATTCCAATTTAAAAGTTCGAGAATTTAATTATTCTTAATAGTATCACATGAACATCAGCTGTGAGGGTTATCTTTTGATATTCAATTCAGTTTTACGCACTGCATGAACTACTCTTTTTGTTTTTACTCTGTACTTTTATACTATAGTAAGGATTGCAGAAAATTACATTTATTTTCTGTTAGTAAAATTATACATTATTTCTTAGTGAAGGTTTTGCTTAAAAAACATTAATTTTTTTTCCACCGATTAATCGGTAAAATTTTGCCGATAAATAATAATCGGTAAAGTGGCCGATGATGGGCGATTAATTGGAGCATTCCTAATAGCAATTATGTTGATAATGACAAGAATGATAATGTTCTTGATGATGATAATGATAATAATGTTGATGATAATGATGGTGAAAATAATGTTAATTATAATGATGATAAGAATGATAATAATGTTGATAATGATGATTATTATAATACGAATGGTTGTAAGAATAATCTTGATTAAAATAATCTCGATGATAATACTAATGATAATGATGATTATCACATTATTTATTAAGATAATGATGATGCTACTTTTAATAATGAAAGTAATGTAATAATAATAATAATGATGATGGTGTTGATAATCACGATATCAATGACGTTAATGATAACAATAAAAAATAAAAGTGCTATTATTTATGAAATGATGATAAACTAAATGACGAAATGATACTAATCATGATGATGGTAATTATAACAATGACAATGTTAATGATGATAATAATGTTGATGATAATGATGATGAAAATGAAAGTAATGATGATAATGACGATGATATTGTTTATAAAGCAAGTGATGATTGTAACACCACTGGTGATAAGAATGATTTTGTTTAAAATAATCGTGATGATAATATTAATGGTAATAGTTGTCATGATATTATTTATTTACATAATGATAATACTACTTTAAAAATGAAAGTAATGGTATTATAATAGTAAAGATTATGTTGATAATGATGATGTCAATGATGTTAATGTATTAAAAGTCACAATGTTAATGGAATGATGGTATTGATAAGCTGAATTACAATACTGATGATGATACTAATTGTAATGATGGTAATTATGACGATAATGTTAATGATGATGATAATTATGTTGATGATAATTATGATGAAAATGTTGATTAATGAGAATGATAATAACGTTGATGATGATTATAATACGAATGGTGATAAAAATAAGAATAATTTTAATAATAACCGCGATGATAATATTAATGACAATATTTATCATTATATTATTTATTACGATAATGATGATACCGCTTTAAAAAATGAAAATATTGTAATAATGATAAAGATGATATTGACAACGAGGATGTCATTGATGTTAATAATGAAGATAACAATAAAAGTGATAATATTAATGGAATGATAATAAACTGATTAATAATACCAATATTGATAATAATTAAGTGCTAATTATGATGATAATGGTAATCATCATGTTAATGACAATAAAACTGATTATAATAAATTATAATAGTGATGATATTAACCACGATGGTAATGATGATGCTAATAATGATGATGAAAATGTTATTCAATAAACAATAAAGTTGATAATAATGGAAGAAAAAATACCTATTGTGTAATTATTACTGATACACCAATAAGAAAATTGGGAGATTAAAGATTACCGATTAATCGGCACGGTGGATTAATGTACCCAGTGATAAATTTTAATACTGCCGATTCTGCCATCACTGTCTTTTACCTTTTACGATGTCGATTTTTGAAATAGTAACTAATTTGTTTCTGAGAAAGATATTTTTCTCCATTTTCCAAATTTTTGCAAAATAAACTCAAAATTTCATTCAATTTCTTTGAGCCAGTTTTCATATATTTTTAATAAAGTAACATTATGTTAACTAGATATTAAAATAAAAAAATAGGGGATACAGTTGCGGTAATACCGTTAATTTAGGATTACTTTTAATTAAAATTTTTTTGGTTATCAGCAACATTTTATATTTGTACATATTTTTTTTTTCAAAATCGAAATGATAAATTTAAAATATATATATATATCTACTGTGAGGATTATTTTTTACACTTTGTTTTTAAACTTCTTTGTTTTGTTTTTTACTCACTAACCCGTTCTTACTACATGTTATAGTTATATTTGCGAAAAGCTTTTTTTGGTTCAGAAATTTTTTCATCATAGATTTTTGTTCAATGCAGAATTGAAGTACTTTTTTTGAAACACATTTTTCGCTTATTAATCGACAAAATTTAGCTGATTATAAACGAAATGAAATAGTTATGTTTTTCACATTCCAATTAAAAGTCCTGGAATTTAAAGTGCCTTGCGAATATAAGCTATGACGGTTGTTATTTAATAATCCGTTCAGTTTTAAGCACTTTCTGAACTCTTCAAATATTTGTTTGGTTTTTATTCTCTGTTTACATGCCAATGTTATAGTGATGTTTGCGAAAATTGCATTTACTTACTGCTAGTAAATTTATTTATCACATTTTCTTGATGACGGACACTTAAAAAAATATTTTTAAAATATTTTTTCCTCCGATTAATCGGCAAAATTTGGCCGATTATAGATAATTAACAATTTCCGATTAATCGGTGTATCCCTAGTTGTAAGTTTTCTCATTGATTGCTACTCTATACAATTTTTTGCCTGTGCAGTTGCCTTTAAATCTACGTGAAGCTTGGAAAAATGTAATTTTTATTGCGTTATAAAAATATGTTAAATTTAAAACCATTTTTCTCTAAATATCTAATTTCTGCGTTTTAGCATTATGTATGAAATTTTGAAGTCGACTTTAAACACTTTAATGCAATATAGATAGACTTGCAATACATTTCAGCTTTATCTCAGATTCTTTTAACTTGATCATATCTAATAATTATAAGTATAAATGTAGTATAATTGAAGGGCTTTGGAGATGAATGGGTTACGTGACAAAACAAAAAGTGCGAATAACTAAAGTTTAAAGTTTTATTGCTGCAACTTTTTTGTTTTCTGGTTTTGTCGTTAGTGTGTGTAGGAAATTGGTGTAATGACATCTGCTTTTTTATGTACAAATTTTTTTGCTTACTTGTATTCATTGCTTACCATTGTTCAGAGTGTTTATTTTTTTAAATCTAACATAGCCCCTTCATCCTCCAAGGTATTCAATTATAAATAGTTTTAAAAATATATTTTTGAAAAAAAAAGACCTTTCAACTGTAAATTACTCTGAAATGATAATTTAAATTGTAGTTTAAAAAACTAAGAAATAAGCTTTTAGACTAAATCAAACTAAAAAGAAAAATTGAATATCCGCTACGTCTACATGCATTTATAATACATCAACATGTAATATAGTTTAGTCTTTAGTGTTAATAATAATATTAAATATATTGCTTTTATATTTGAAAAGAACGTGAATTTTATCTGTTATTCAGAATTACATACAAACAAGGGAAACACTTAAAATGCATTAACATGTAATGTAGTTTAGCCTTCAGTATTAATAATAGTATTAAATATATTAATTTTATATTTATACGGAACGTGAAGTTTTCTTTTATTCAGAGTTACATACATACATACTGACAAACGAACCCACATTTGAAATTAATAAAAGCGTATTTAAAAAAAATTAATCTTTGAACACCATCGACATTATTTTCAAATATAAGTTTTGAAGTCGGCGCGGAAACTTTCGATAGAATCATACACAATTAAAATTTAATTGAAAATATTCAATCTAAAGGATCCAGGTTCTTCGATAGTATTCGCATACATTGCATTGATAACCACATTTTAGTGTAACAGTACGAATAAACTCTTCTTAACTTTGAATGATTTTTCAAAAAAATGTTATTGAAACATAGTTAAACAGTATTTTACGTTTCAGCGCCAACTTTAAAACTTACATTTGAGAGTACTGTCGATGGTGATCAAAGAATAAAATTATTTTTTATTTTTAGAGCAATTAAAAATTGAGATAGGTTCTATTATTTTTTAAAAATATTTTTATTTTATAATTTTCTTTGTAAAGGAACTTCAGAAATAGAGTTACGGTTCTATTACGAAACTTCACCTTTTTTTTTTTTTCAAATAAATTCTCCATAAAATAAATAAAAATATATGCATTTTCATCTAAAATTGTAAACGATTGATGCAAAAAATTAATCATTGCTCCTTTCTGGGATTTATTTGTGCGCGTATGTAATCAGCATCATTTAAATATTAACAGCTTCTCAACAAATTTATATTTCAAAACGCTACAAGTTACTCGAGAAAAAATGCTATCTACGTGGCCCATCTAAACTGGTGGTCAAAATTATAAGGACAACTGAAAATTGTGCAGAAAAAAATTATTTCTCAACTAAATCGAATGAAATGTAGACATAAAATGCTTTCTCATGCTGAAAATATTGTGGAGTATGTAACATTTGATAACAAAAAAAAAATATAAACTACTTTTTTATGATTAATAAAAAAATTCATTTTTAAACTTGGACAAAATTATAAGGACAATTAATGTTTCGGCCTCATACCTGCTAATAATTCATAATTTTCGCCTTCTTTTCAACCACTTTCATCAATCTCGCTGTCACGGAGTTTGACAGTACCTTCAGAATATTTTTGGAACATTTTTTCCCCAAGCTTTTCGATAGAAGTCACAAGTTTCTGTTTATTCTGATATTGGATGCTATTTTTGTAAATTTCATGGGCTAGAATACCACAGAGATTTTTCACATGATTTAGATCGTGGTTTTCGGCCAGCCAGTCAAGTAATTTCACAAAATTAGCCTCAAAGATTTTGAAGTTTGAGAAACATTCAGCGAAGCATTATCCTACTGAAATAATTAGTTTCCGCTTGTAATTAGCGGTCCATTTGTTACAAGATTATCTCCCAGTATATCAATATAGCTTTCTGAATGCATTCTGTCTTCCACAAAACTACGGGAGTAGTTCTATCTTATGCAAAACCTCCCCATATCGTCAATGAACCACCTCCAAATGTACGTCCATAATATTTTTGCGCACACTTTTTCATTCACTTAGTGAATTTGCCTCTTTTTTATTTATTTATTTATTTTTAATTATTCTGTTTGTTTGGTTTAGTCATCTTTTCATATCTCTGTGTTTTGTATGTTCTTTGTCTTTATGTTTTTGTATTGTACCCTGTTATTTGTCTTGCTCTATTTTTATTGTATGTAATGTTTTGGCGTCTTAAATAAATTTGGACACCGACTCCGACTGCCGGCTTACGAAAAGACCCTGGCAGTCATTCTACGGCAGTTGGTAGGTGCACTCTAAATGTACGCTTTGAAAATTTTTCTTTTTCTTTACGGGGATCATGCCAGAAGTAGTGAGAAACGTCTGGTTCATCCAATTAACACCTTTTCTTGTCAGAAAAGACAACAGCATCCCGTTTCCCCCTATAGTGCTGTATTTTTTGGCGAACTGCACTCCCAATCTTTTTTGAACTTTTTTAAAAGGCTGTTGTGACTTTAGTTTCCTAAAATGAAGCTTTTTTTCGTTTTGTAAAACACGTCGGACAGTTTGACGACTACACCACAAGTTTAACTTCCGTTTAATTTCTGTTGATGTCTATTTTTGGAGCAAGCTGGCCGTATTGTCATTCTTTTTACACGATCAGAAACAGAAGCTGGCCTACCTATTCGCCTCTGCTCTCCATATTTGCCGGGATTTTTAAGGAAATTACAAATAATCATTTTCGATCCATTCAGATTCGTTGCAATTTGACGTGCAGTTGTCCTGAAGTTTTAAGCCCAACCACTTTCCATTTCTCTAACTCGGAAAGTTTACCCTAGTGGCATAACTGCAAAAGTAGGATGCAACGATACCAATCGCTTACTAAGCAATTATATCGTTAAGTAGTGCCTTCTGCAGAGCAAAAAACACCCAAATTTTGCTTTTCAGAGCTCAAAAATATAGTTGTCTTTATAATTTTGTCCAAGTCATATGGGGCTGTCTAAATCCAAAATGTATTTTATGAATATAAATTTCCCATATATTTACATCAATGCTGATTGAAATATTCTTCATTTACTAACAGTTTCCTGCCATGAAATTTGCTTAATAGTCCAGACACTGGAAGCCAAGATTTGGCGATTTTCCCTTCGTCCTTATAATTTTGACCACCAGTATCTGTTATTAGCATTAGATGAAGATGAAAATGCTATAGAACAATGATAGTAATGATTTCCATGTTTTCTTTAAATAAGCCTTGAGGGCAAAATTGGATATGTGTTTCAGTACTTAGTCGTTAGCCGAGAGTAAGAAAAAAATTAAAAATCGCCAATACCGCCAAGAAAAGCGAATAGCAATTCAGTCAAGGGAACAAAAGTTGAAAACGTTTAACTCTCCAACATAATATGGTTGTAAGACATTTGCTGGAATTCTATAATATTTAGAGTTACATTATTTGGCGATTTTCACTTACGCCCGTCTTACGGATAAGTTCCCCCATGCTCTTTAAAGTACGCCTCACTCCATGAAAAAAAAAAAAATCGCCATATAAATAAATTATGTCGCAAAAAACATTACAAATTTTATTAAAACTGAAACATATCTACCCCCAAATATTTTTTAAAATCGGTAGAATCCTAGTTTATGGTCCGGCGATAAATGAATAAATCTGGCAACCATGCGCCGTTATGGCGGCAAACCTTGAATGTGACGAGCATTAATGATTTTTTTGGCTGCATTGCGTTGAATGTCGCCAACGGCGATATTACGTTGCATGTGGTAACCTTGCGAATTGAATTGATTGGTGATTTTAATTAGATGATTGGATTGATTGGTTATTTTAATTGCATGATTGGATTGTTTGGCGATTTTAAGCTAATTGATTGCAACCTTAAGTTTTGGCTCGCAATTCAAAAACTTTCTAGAACATTCTATACATTTCTGCCATTTTTAGGTCACTCGTTTAGGTCCGTGCTGTTTTTAACTTTTTTTCTTTGAGCTTTTCCTGATACTTTGGCCATTATTCTATCGTTCTTTTGTTTTCGCTCCAAGGATAATCAACTTACAGTAATTATTTTTCATTCATTTTCTGCATTTCGGTTATATTTGTGTGTTGCAAAATGTATAGTAGGCCTGTCGAACGTTTGTTGGCGAATTCTGAAGCTGCTGAGAAAATGCCGACGAAGAGCACGAAATTGGATGTTGTTGGACGTGAGGAGCGATTGAATTTAAGTTTTTTTTTTTAATTTAGAGCAACAGGGCCAGCTTAAGTGTGTTGAATGGTGTATGAAAGTGGATTTGATGGGTAATGAGTACAAATGTTCGAAGTGTAAGGAATGTATGGTTTTGCGCGCTAGGGCTGATACTTACGATGGGTGTTAGTGGCGGTGTCGAAAAGAAGGATTGAATGAGCATGACTGTAAAAGATCTGTTAGGAAGGGTACGTGGTTCAGCTTTAGCCATTTAAAAATTAGCGAGATTCTGTTGGTGACTGCGATGTGGGCGAAAGGTTGTTCGCACAAATTTATTATGGATGACTTAGACTTAGCAAAACAAACTGTAACTGACTGGATGAATTTTTGCCGTGAGGTTTGTATGCAAGTGTGTTTACGTGAGAGTCGAAAGATTGGAGGAATGGGTAAAGAGGTTGAAATTGATGAGAGCAAGTTTGGCAAAAGAAAGTATAATAGGGGGAAATGTGTGGAAGGCCATTGGGTGTTTGGGGGGGTGCAGAGAGAGTCGAATAATTGTTTTATGGCTGTAGTTCCCGACCGCAGTAAAGAATCATTACTGTCGGTTTTGCATGATTGGGTACTTCCGGGGACTACTGTTTATTCAGACTGTTGGAAATCGTACGATTGTCTCGGCGACGAAGGTTTCGTTCACCTCCGCGTTAATCACAGTTTGAATTTCAAGGACCCGGATACAGGAGCGCACACAAATACCATCGAAGGAACTTGGAGCTCTTGCAAAAGAAGTTTTAAGGGGATGAAAAAGGTTAAAGATTGGGACGAGGAGGGACAGGACACGGGACTGAACTGTTACCTTGCCGAATATATCTGGCGTCGGACGCACAAAGAAGGGGGCGGAAGAACCGTTTTGGGGGAGTTTATCAAATCCATAAGGTTTGTTTACCCCCCTGTTTTGGTAAATTCTGATGAGCCACAGAGGCCGCTCAAAACGCCGAAATAAAAATCTTCAAAAAATTGAATAAAACATTAAAAAAAAAAAAAAAAGAAAGAAATAAAAGAATAATAAAATACCAAAAAAAAAAATATATATATAAATTTCTATAATATTAAAAGAAAAAAAGAAGCTATCAAGATCAAAGGTAAGCAAATTTAGCTTTTTATTGCATTTATTACTTTTTTGAGTATTTATTATTTATTGTTATGTTGTTTACCTTTTAACGAAAATCACATGTGTCTCATTTCCGAATTTCGACCTTTGAAATCAATGGTGGAAAATGACTGCCGCCATCTTGCTTGGCGACAGTCTGAAAACAATCGCCAAACCCGGACTTTAAACTAGGGTTTTTGTCACATTCAAGGGTTGCAATCACCCAATGATAATTCTATGGTTGCCATTTTGCTTAAAGTCGCCAAACAATCCAATCATCCAATGCTAATTCTGTGGTTGCCAGATTTATTCATTTATCGCCGGACCATAAACTAGGATTCTACCTTAAAATCCTTTAAACTACATAAAAACTTCAGAATAAATGTAAACAAATACGAAAATTCCATTATTTATTGAACATCTTGCCAAGCGTCTACGTTTCCTTAACCCAACAGTTTTCTGGAAACTGTATGTCATAGCCACTATTGTAAAATCTCCTTTCGCTAACATGCAACGCCCCCGTAATATTAATATTACTAGCGGTACCCGCACGGCTTTGCCCGTGGTATAAAATTAAAAGTTCATTTGTAAAATAATTGATATAGCAGAAAAAATGCTCTATTTTAGTTTTATTCAACTATAATTCCTTCAAAGTGATATAAAGATCTGATATGGACCCCACACTACTTAATTTTACGTGTAAATTTCTTAGTAGATGCCTTAAGTGCTAAAATAGTGCTTGGAGTGAGCAAGATAACAATTCAAACATTTGTATCCCTAGTTTGCTACGAAACAATGCAAAAAAATGTTTTACAATGATTTATCTCCTAAATATCATCGATTTTAACATCATTCAGTGGATTTTTCGCAAAATATCGCCAACAGCGCCAAATTGAACCTAAATAAAAAAAAAAAAAAATTTTTCGCCAATTGGCGTCAAATACTTGGCGATCAAAAGCTTGGCGATATATCGCCAAGTGGTCGCGCCAATTCATATCACTTTTGTTAACCAATTCATATCACCTTGCATTGAAAACACTGATTTACCCGACAAATGGGGTAAAACACCCCCTTGGAACATTCGAATGCAACCCCAAGGGAGATGGACAGAAATAAGCCAAAAGAGAAAATAAAACAATTTTGTTGATAACAGGAACCAACAGAAATCTTACCAAAGTTTAATAGAAGAAGAAAGTTTTCTTTCCTAGCTTAAAAAACAAAACAATACATTTTCCGAAATGAAACACTTTAAAAAAACGATGCAATATCGCAATTGATACGATATTTCGTTAATCTGTGCTTTAGGTACCCTTTTCTCGCTAAATGAACGATAGGCGCGCCAAGCGTGGTAACCCTAGCTATTTGGCGTAGTTGACTTTTTGAAAACGCGCCAAGCAGGGTCCCAAAGCATCTTCACCGCTTCACCGGGAAAAAGACAGGGTTGCCAGAGAATTGGAACAAAAAAAAACTACGCCTCCTCTAAAAAAAATATTACAAAATACTACTGTTTCCAAACGTTGCCAAAATCAATGTTGCTGAAATGCGAAATCTATGAAAATGAAAAAAAAAAAAAAAAATCCGCCAAATCTTTTAATTAAGTCATTAGTGTATTGGAAACAGGGTTGCCAGAAACATACTACGCTCCTTATTTGGGCCGAAAAAATACTACCGTAGAATCAAAAATACTACGTCTGGCCGTAGCCTACGAAGATAGACGCTGGCAACCCTGGAAAAAGAAAGAAACAAAAATAAGTATGAACACGTAACCATAGTAACAACATGAAAAATTGATTTCCGTTGATAAAATAATTCATTTTATCTCTCTTTTCAAACAAATTTTATTCTAAAGTTCAACCATTTTAGAATCGTTTGGCTTGCTTTACTGAAGGTAAGCCTTGAATTTCGGGATTCTAAAAACAATTGTTACAGCTCTCCTGATGATCGTAGAAACTTCGAAAAAACTTCATTTTGTGCAGAAAATTCCAAGCTTTCGAATGACATAAGACTTGAAAATGTGTGTGAAATATTTCTTCCCTATTTTATCGAATTTCCGCTAAGAATTCGAATAGAAAAAGAACGAAATGGAATTTTCGAAAAATCGCTTCGAGGTGCAAAACTACATGCTACAAACTAATTTTGTGCCAAGTGGCATGAAAATCGACCGAACGGTTTTGGCGCTACGCGCGTAACAGACAGACAGAAAGAAAGAAAGAAGGACAGACAGAACCACCTTCAGCTTTATTATTAGTAGAGAAGAGATACCCAGCAAATAATATACCCCGTAATAGTAGACCTTAGTGTTACGGAGGCTTTGCTATATGAGGAAACTTTTAAAAGCTTATATTTACTCTTTAAGGCAGTATTTTACTTTGAGACATTCGTATACAACTCAACTTATAGAATACGAATGAATTTACTTTTTCAAACATCAACATTAAATTATTTCTGTCCTAATTTGTTGCTTCAAATAAATGATTACCCTTTAAACAGATTTTCTCAGAAACTAATTAATTTCTTTGGTAAGTATGATCAACATATTTACATCATGCTCTTTTTGGAAAAATACTGATACTTGGGAGTTTTGGCAATTTTGCCAATCTTCGATAAAATTTTTGATTCCAAAGACTATAAGAGCTATTGCACTGTCGCCTTGCTGATAGGGATAGAATAAAAGGGGAGAGCTGCTACAATGCGAAGTTTTTGGGGCTGCTTTGAAACTGTTCAAACTAAATAAGGTTGAATAAAAACTGTTTTAGTTCCAACGGCTCATGGAAAAGTTTCATGTTAAGCTTATCAGATTATTGTTATTGCTTGCTCTATGAACAAAGAAAGTTATCTTTTTCTGGCCCACTCACTTATTCACTCTTTTTCATTTTAAGATTAATTGCTGATAATAGTCAGAAATTTATACTACCTCGATATGGTCAAATGTAGGTTTTTATGCAAACATATATTCGACATTAAATTTTTTTCTAACCTGGCATAATGTTTGGGTATTTACGTATTAACTCCACCGCAGCTACCGATTTGGCAGTAAAAACACATTTGGCGGGATTTTTTGGTGATTGTTGTTTGTACTAGAACGCAGTTGTATAAATACCAAATAAACCGCTAAATTTGTTTTTCTACCAAATCTGTAGCTGCGGTGGAGTTAATATGTAAGTACTAATATTTTTTAATCATACACCAAAATAAGCATCAAAACTAATTCCATCAATAAACATTAAAAATATTTATTAATGTTTGAAAAATACCTTTTTTCATGTTTTACAATAACACAGCCCTCATATGGTGAATAAACGACTGAAACTTAGCATAAAAACTGAAAAAGGAAGTCCTTGACAGCGAATAATCAATGTAATAAAGAGTTAAAAACAAGCTGCTAGGGTTGAATAAAGTTCAAAATATACTTTAGAGACTCAATTTTCTACCCAAAATTTAAGTATTGTTTGTTATGTTGCAAATTCGTATTCATTTACAGATGGAAGGAAATAGAATATACAGGCTAATTGTGCGATTGCGAAACAGAGGAAGAGCACGTTACGCCCCATATGCATTGCGTTTCACTAGAAGCAGATTGCAAGCCTTTACACGTGACGCTGTCGCGCTTGATAGCTACGAATCAAGTAACGCAGATGGCGGACTGTCTCAAAATGAATCTCTCATCTCAGAGGATGATGTCTCTGCAAGCGAGTCAGATGATTACCCTACGACAGAAGAGCTGAGCACAGGGAATGAATTTTCAGACAATTCATGGACTGACAATGAATCCAATGAGCTCAGCGCAGAGGATGATAGCCATGAACCTGAAGAGTTCAGCAGCGAGGACGATGAATCGGAGGAGTCCAGCACAGAGGATGAATTGCAGCGCAGTGAATATATTTGCGACGATCAACATGAAAATACAGAGCCAGGAACAAAAGGAGATACTGGATTGACAGAGAAAGGTATTGTCGATAACGTGATTTTTGATGCGTTACTACTTCAGTGTCTGCAAAGGTTTTATTTAAATTACACCTATCTAAATTCTTGAAAATTCTGCGTGTTAAACTATTCAGTCTCTAATTTGCATCACAATGGAACTGCAAGCGGATTATTGCTGACGCAGAAAATGAAACTTAGTTGAACAGTATTGAGTAACAGGCACCGCTAAAAGTTTCCCTGAAATTGTTATGGGGAAAAGTGCTAACATCCAAGTTGCAAGTACTTAAACGTAGTAAGTATTTAAACGTAGAAGTTTGGGGCTGGAAAAAATAATAAATTCAAGCAGTGGGTGTAATATGCAAGTAGTGGGGCTTTACCATGACTTGCTGTTGTGTGCTTCCCGGTATGCTGACCCATGTTTTGAATGCGTCTCACTGGCAGAACGAGAATAGGAAAGTACATTCTTGGCACGGAAAGTCGCATGATGTACTAATTGGCCCTGCAAAAGCTTACTTTTACCTAAGGTCACTATTCATAAATGAAGTTTAAGTTTGACCACTTTGGATCCAGCGTGTGTTTGAGTGGTTATCTTTTCTGGTAAATTATCCGGTTTTGGTATTTTTTTCCTGTAAGCAATTATTATCAGCAAGTGAATTTTTCAAAGCTTGGCAATGTTTCTAAATTTTGCCGTGGTAACCCTAGCCACGCAACAATGAAAAATTGAAAGCAAAAGTGAAAAAAGTCGGATCCACTTAGGTCAAACTGAAATTACTGAAAACTTTTTCTGTACTTTCACTTCTGAAGATTTTACGAGTACGTATACTGCCAGAACAAGGGGAGGAAGGGATCTGCAGTATTAATGTCAGAACCTGGAACGTACCAATCCTATTCAACTAGGTTACCCACGGCTCTGTCAATGCAGAAAAAAATAATATGTAATGAACTGTTGTCAACCATTTCTCTGGGAGTCGGTAGAAAAAGGACCGACTGCTATTCCACTTCTAAAGTTTTAAACCCTTTGACTTCAACTCTACTACTCTAAAATCAATCGATTATGATTTATACATCTCAGAGGTAAAGGCTCGATGGGGAAAAAAATGAGTCCGTCTCTGTTTCCAACGCTTGTAATTTTATGGCTTTCGTCTCCCGACTTCAACTAACGCCTCCTAAATACTAAATGCCTACTAAATTTGCCTCAATACGGGAGACATTTGTTCCACACTGAGCGCCACATTGAGGCAATCCGATGAAGCCGTTGTTATGCTGATAAATACAAACGATATTCGAGTTAAGATTTTTGATTGGTTAATTTTTTAATTCAAATTTAGAGATCAACCAATTGTTAATTTCTCCGATAGGTGGAATTGCGTTGTGAACCAAGGGAGAAAATTTGCTATGTGCTAAAAGCTAGAAACAGTAGGCATTTAGTATTCAGGAGGCGTTGCTACAACTGAGTAGTAGGGTGGAGCGAAAAAAAATGAATTTTTGATTTTTGTAAACGGGTACCTTTTATTTACTGTGAATGAGGCTAAGTAACAATTTTGTAAAATATTTCACTTTTGCGACGTCATCTTTAGTCTGCGCATTTGGCCTAAAGTTTTGAAATTTTTGATTTTTTTTTAGATTTTTCAATTTTTTTCTTAAATATTGCAAATGGTAAAATTAGTGATGGGTGGTTATTAAATGGAAAAAAAAGGTTTGAAATATACAAGGAATTTTTTTAAACCCTTCTAGATCATGATTTCAGTTCGTGCATTACGCTCAAAGTTCATCAAATTTCCCAAAATTTCTGATATTTTCAATATTTTTTAACTCAGTCTTTCCTCTCAATATTCACATAAAGTGTCTTCAAACCTGTTTTTATTAATTTTGTTATTACTTTGAGCTGTGCAACTCTTCGCTAGTTCATGTGTAACTAACTACCCAGGACTCACCACGAGTAAGTGACTGCACTTCGAGTCCTACACGTGAGCCCTTACTTCCAACAAATGCGAGCACGTATTTGCATTTCTTAGATACATCTTTAACAGTTAAAGTGTTCCTTTGTGTCGCAAATTAATCAAATATTTCCATCAGATATCCTCGTTTTTACTAACCTTTTTCTTTTCCTGTGATTACATACCAATTTTGAGGAGCTTGTGACCTGTTTGACAGCTCTTTCAACTGATTGAGTCTTGAATGGAAGTTTAAAAATCTGGTATGGGCCCCACACTACTTCCTTTTACGTGTAAATTTCTTAGTAGTTGCCTTAAGTGTTAAAAAAAGTGCTTGGAGTGAGCAAGGCAACAATTCGAATATTTACTCCCCTAATCTACCACGAAACAATGCAACAAATATTTTACAATGGTTATTTTTCTAAATATTGCTGATTTTAATATCATTTAGTGAATTTTTCGCAAAATATCACCAATAGCGCCAAGTTGAACCCAAATTCAAAAAATAATTTTTTCGCCAAATTTGTCGCCAAGTTGGCGTCAAACACTTGCCGACCAAAAGCTTGGCGACATGTCGCCAAGTGGTGGCGCCAATTCATATCACTTGAGTCTGTATTGAAATTAACATTGATTTACCCCAAAAAAGGGGTAAAAGACCCCTTTGGGAACATTCGAATGCAATCACAAGGGGAGGTGCACAACTAGACCCCCCTCAGAGCCTACATACCAAGCTAGAAGTTTCTACGGCATATAGTTTTTGAGTTATGCGAACCACATACATCCGCACATACGTACATACAGACGTCACGAGAAAACTCGTCGTAATTTACTCGGGGGTGGTCGAAATTGATTTTTCGGCTGTGTGTATGTTGTTAGGTACATATGCACGTGCTGACAGGTCGAAAAAACTACGCGACATTCATTCAGGGGTGAGCAAAGTCAAAATTTAGACCGAAATTTGAGTGAAATTTTTTTCGTGATCACAATACTTCCTTTACTACGTAAAAGGAAGTAAAAAGAGCGCATTCAGAAATCATATTTAAATTCTCAGCTTCCAGTAATCTTTGTAAATATTGTGTTATTGAATTACGTGTATAAGGTGGCTTGGTAATTTCTACATCATGACAAGAAATCATATCGATGTATTCTGGTTTTTGATTTGTGTATATAATGTATGAAAATAGATTTTTATCTATTTTTGGGATCTGAAGCATTTTCATTTGTTTTCTAGATTGAGTGTAATACCCGATTTAAAACAAGTTTCTTAATATGCTCTCTCCTATGAACTAACTACATTATTTCCCGGCTTATTAATACAACAGAGCTCTAAAAAAGTATTTAAATGAATTATATCCACATGGGAATATAAAAACGTATTTCATGCTAAAATGAAATAGGTGAGTCTTATATTCTGTATCTCAGAACCAGTCCAAAAATGCCGATTTTCAGTTTATTAGTGCATTCTATGTAGAATCTTATACCACACTGCGCCATGGCAACGCAATTTTTTAAAACTAATTTCTTTATAAGTCAACCAATGTTATAAGAACGTAAGTCCCAACCAAGGAAATGACTCCGAATTATGCTGCCGCGGGCAGGTAAGTGGTAGTAACTGCAAATTTTTCGATTTTAATTTTTTTGCATTTTTGAAATCTATGTTACATTAGTTTGTAGTACAGACATTTTTTTTTATTTCCGATGAAAAATAACTTTTTTAATCAATGGTAACTAGCAGTAACTGCGTTTTTCGTTACTTTGGGCAGGTAAACGGCAGTATCTGCATGTCTGCAGAATGAACGTAATTTGAATCCCTATGTAAAACCATGGCTACCTGCGATCTTAAGCGGCTAGCCAGACGCGGCGGAGATCAAAGGAAATTTCGTACAAGGCGAAGTTACCGTTGTCGCCGCTTGTGGCGCTGATCTCCTAGGGTTGGTTTTCGTGTATTTCCATTCATGTTCCATTATAACAATCTAGATTTCGCTTTGCTTTTCAGTGAAAACCGCGTTATTTCTTTCAAGTGATTTTTCTGTTCATGCATTATTCATCGAAACACATCCCACGATACTCGATTGCACATTAATTTCATGTGTTCTTTTTTTTTTTTTCTGAATGTTGTTTTAGAGTGTCTTTTGCAAAGTATTGACGAAAATCATTTTCATTCTTTTCGCAGGCACTTTTTTTTTGTATTTTAGTTTGCAATTTAATTCACAACTGGTACTGGCGCTATAAGAACGCTGGTGTGCTCATTGTCTTCACTTAAAAATAATCTGAATCTCTGAAAAGTTTAAATTCATTCATATATTCATTATATTATTTTATTTTATTAAACTTTTTTTTTTAATTTTTTCTTTATTTATTTTTTGAGATTCGTTAATTTTCTGTCAAATACAAAATTTTAATAGGAAAGCAATTTGAATTGATTGGGGGGGGGGGGAATGAATTACTTGGCTGAGCTGCACATGCTAAGATCTCAATATCTGTCCTTCTTTCTTTTATTTTTCCTTCGTTCTCGGGCTATTTTCGTGGCACAAGGTTTTTCATTGATTATTGCTTTCATTTTTGTATTGCATGATTATTTGAATATATTTCACCCTAAAAAAATAATAAATAAATAAATATAAAAAAAAAAATTCCTAAGCATATGAGTAATTAAAATACAGAAGCGCCGAAGAAAACGTAAAAGTTCAATTAAAATGCAGTTAGATGCAGGCCCGTCCTTCCAAATTGGGGAGGGGGGGTCAATTAAAATACAGTTTTGTATTTTAATTGACATCCCTTCCCCCGAATGGGGGGAATTCCGAATTGGGGGAGGGGGGTCAGAGGGGGTCAATTAAAATACAGTTTTGTATTTTAATTGACCCCCTCCCCCGGATGGGGGGGGAAATTCGGAATTGCGGGAGGGGGTCAGAGGGGGTCAATTAAAATACAGTTTTGTATTTTAATTGACCCCCTCCCCCGAATGGGGGGAATTCCGAATTGGGGAGGGGGTCAGAGGGGGTCAATTAAAAACAGTTTTGTATTTTAATTGACCCCCTCCCCCGAATGGGGGGAATTCCGAATTGGGGAGGGGGTCAGAGGGGGGTCAATTAAAATACAGTTTTGTATTTTAATTGACCCCCTCCCCCGAATGGGGGGAATTCCGAATTGGGGAGGGGTCAGAGGGGTCAATTAAAATACAGTTTTGTATTTTAATTGACCCCCTCCCCCGAATGGGGGGAATTCCGAATTGGGGGAGGGGGGTCAGAGGGGGTCAATTAAAATACAGTTTTGTATTTTAATTGACCCCCTCCCCCGAATGGGGGGAATTCGGAATTGGGGGAGGGGGTCAGAGGGGGTCAATTAAAATACAGTTTTGTATTTTAATTGACCCCCTCCCCCGAATGGGGGGAATTCGAATTGGGGGAGGGGGTCAGAGGGGGTCAATTAAAATACAGTTTTGTATTTTAATTACCCCCTCCCCGAATGGGGGGAATTCCGAATTGGGGGAGGGGGTCAATTAAAATACACTTTGTATTTTAATTGACCCCCTCTGACACCCTCCCCCAATTCGGAATCCCCCCATTCGGGGGAGGGGGTCAATTAAAATACAAAACTGTATTTTAATTGACCCCCTCCTCTGACCCCCTCCCCCAATTCGGAATTCCCCCCCCATTCGGGGGAGGGGTCAATTAAAATACAAAACTGTATTTTAATTGACCCCCTCCCCCGCAATTCGGAATTCCCCATTCGGGGGAGGGGGTCAATTAAAATACAGAACTGTATTTTAATTGACCCCCCTCTGACCCCCTCCCCAGTTCGGAATCCCCTCCATTCGGGGGAGGGGGTCAATTAAAATACAAAACTGTATTTTAATTGACCCCCCTCTGACCCCCTCCCCCAATTCGGAATTCCCCCCATTCGGGGAGGGGGTCAATTAAAATACAAAACTGTATTTTAATTGACCCCCTCTGACCCCCTCCCCAATTCGGAATTTCCCCCCATTCGGGGAGGGGGTCAATTAAAATACAAAACTGTATTTTAATTGACCCCCTCTGACCCCTCCCCAATTCGAATCCCCCATTCGGGAGGGGTAATACATTTTATTGACCCCCTCTGACCCCCTCCCCAATTCGAATCCCCCCATTCGGGGAGGGGGTCAATTAAAATACAAAACTGTATTTTAATTGACCCCCTCTGACCCCCCTCCCCCAATTCGGAATTCCCCCCCATTCGGGGGAGGGGGTCAATTAAAATACAAAACTGTATTTTAATTGACCCCCTCTGACCCCCTCCCCCAATTCGGAATTCCCCCCCATTCGGGGAGGGGGTCAATTAAAATACAAAACTGTATTTTAATTGACCCCCTCTGACCCCCTCCCCCAATTCGGAATTTCCCCCCCATTCGGGGAGGGGGGTAATTAAAATACAAAACTGTATTTTAATTGACCCCCCTCCCCCAATTCGGAAGGACGGGCCTGCATCTAACTGCATTTTAATTGAACTTTTACGTTTTCTTCGGCGCTTCTATAAATGTAATTTTAGAAGAATCAGCTTTCCTTTTTGCAACTCTGGTTAAACCGGAAGTGAGGAAAATGTAATCCTTTAAATAAATGATTGTCTCTCGAATATATAAAGCTATCTTCTAAATCAGATGTAAACGTAATGTTTCACGTAAATGTAGTTTCGAAGACTGCATGTGTTATGACTTTTAAACAATCTTTAAATTGTTTCATGTGCTTTATAAATGTTTTAAACTGTGAACACATAACAACACTATGTATTTTGATGTTTGTTTTTTTTTTATTAAGACTGAAACAGTTTTACTCCTAGAAATCAAGTCTCTACACGCATGTTATTACTATACCTTTCCCTTTAAAAAGTCTCACCGAACCCTAGGAGATCAGCGCCAAATGACTGATGTGGCAGAAAATGTAAGTTCTGCTTGTACGCTCTTTTTCGCCCGTCTGGCTAGCCGCTTAAGATCGCAGGTAGCCATGGTAAAACTTACATCAATCCGCAAAAACCATATTCCTTTGTACATAAACTAAGCGAAAGTAGAGGTGCCCTAATGGGAGTCACGGGAGGTTATTGGTTGCATTTGAATGTTCCCAAGGGGGTGTTTTATTCCTTTTTGGGGTGAATCAGTGTTAATATCAATGCATACTTTAGTGATATAAATTGGCGCTACCACTTGGCGATAGATCGCCAATCTTTTGGTCGCCGAGTGCTTGTCGTCAACTTGGTGACATATTGCCAAATTGGCGACAAATTTGGCGAAAAAAATTATTTTATGAGTTTGGGTTCAGTTTAGCGCTGTTGGCGGTATTTTGCGAAAAATCCACTGAATGATACAAAAATCGGCGATATTTAGAAAATGAATCATTGTAAATCATTTTTTGCATTATTTCGTGGCAAATTAGGGTTGTAAATGTTTGAATTGTTATCTTTCTCACTCCAAGCACTATTTTAACTCTTAAGGCATCTACTAAGAAATTTACACGTAAAAAGAAGTAGTGTGGGGTCCATACCAGATTTTTTTCTCTAAATAAAGTTTATGTCCACTAGCAGACGATATTTTTCACGATTTCATCGATACACAAGCAAAACTTGGCAGACGACGAACAAAAATGCAACAATGAAATGATTTTATTTACATTGTTTTGTTTTTTTTTTAGTTACAGTTGCTTTCATACTAACAAACGATAGTTTTGCAGTTTAATACCAAGCTGTTGCATTTTTAATAGTTCTATGAAAAGAATCGTCAGCACAACAAGCATTTCAAGCGCTCTTTTTTCCAGAGGGATTTCTTGTTTTGATGCAAAATACAAAGCATTAACTGATTTGTAGTAATTTTAAAAAATCTGGTGTGAACGCCACACTACTTCCTTTTACGTTTAAATTCCATAATAAATGCCTCAAGGGTTAAAATAGTGCATTAGAGTGAGCAAGATAACAATTCAAACATTTACACCCCAGTTTGTCAAGAATCAATGCAAAATAATGTTTTACAATGATTTATTTTCTAAATATCGCCGTTTTTAACATGATTCAGTGAATTTTTCGCAAAATGTGCCCAATAGCACCAAATTAAATCCAAATTTAAAAAAAAATTGCCAAATTTGTCGCCAACTTGGCGACGAACACTTGGCGACCAAAAGTTTGGCGATATATCGCGGAGTGGTTGCACCAAATCATATCACTCCATCTGCATTGAAATTAACATGGATTTACCCCAAAAAAGGGGTAAAAGACCTAGCTTCTAAGGCATACAGTTTTTGATTTATGCGACATACATACGCACATACATACATACATACGTGCATACATACTTCACGAGAAAACTCGTCGTAATTAACTCGGGGATGGTCGAAAAGGATTTTCAGGCTGTTGATATGTTGCGAGGTACATGTGCACGTGCTGATAGGTCGAAAAAGCGACTCAACGTTCATTCGGGGCTGAGCAAAATAAAATTTAAGACTCAAATTTGAGTGAAATTTTTTTCGTGATCACAAAACTTCCTTTACTACTTGAAAGGAAGTAACAAGTGCAGTTCTGATATAATGAGCTATTAACTTTTAAACTACATAAATAGACTGTTAAATAGAATACAAATTTATCAACGAGAAGTATTGAACACCTATTACTTCCTTTTACGTAGTAAAGGAAGTATTGTGATCACGAAAAAAATTTCACTCAAATTTCGGTCTAAATTTTGACTTTGCTCACCCCTGAATGAATGTCGCGTAGTTTTTTCGACCTGTCAGCACGTGCTTATGTACCTAACAACATACAAACAGCCGAAAAATCAATTTCGACCACCCCCGAGTAAATTACGACGAGTTTTCTCGTGACGTCTGTATGTAGGTATGTGCGAATGTATGTGCGGATGTATGTGCGTATGTGGCTCGCATAACTCAAAAACTATATGCCGTAGAAACTTCTAGCTTGGTATGTAGGCTCTGAGGGGGATCTAGTTGCGCACCTCCCCTTGTGATTACATTCGAATGTTCCCAAAGGGGTCTTTTACCCCTTTTTGGGGGTAAATCAATGTTAATTTCAATACAGACTCAAGGGATATGAATTGGCGCCACCACTTGGCGACATGTCGTCAAGCTTTTAGTCGCCAAGTGTTTGACGCCAACTTGGCGACATATCGCCAAGTTGGCGACAAATTTGGCGAAAAAATTATTTTTTGAATTTGGGTTCAATTTGGCGCTATTGGCGATATTTTACGAAAAATACACTAAATGATATTAAAATCAGCAATATTTAGAAAAATAACCATTGTAAAATATTTTTTGCATTGTTTCGTGGCAGATTAGGGGAGTAAATATTTGACTTGTTACCTTGCTCAATCCAAGCACTATTTTTAACACTTAAGGCAACTACTAAGAAATTTACACGTAAAAGTAAGTAGTGTGGGGTCCATACCAGATTTTTTTTTTTCATGTTATTATAAAACATAACATAATAATCATGTTTATAAAATTATTATTAACAATCATGTTTATTTTTTAAATTTGTAATCATGTTTATTTTTTAAATTTGTAATCATGTTTTGTTTATGTAACTAGGCAATGAAATCATTCCTTTCAGTTTTACCAGAGCAGATTTTGGGTTTAACAATTCAGAGTCGAAGGTAAAAAAATCAAAGAGTCGGAGTCGGACATTTTAACTCAGAGTTTGCATTCCTGTCTGTGCTTCGGAGTTCGAATCAGAGTCGGAAACATATTGGGATTCGCAGTCATTTTCCCTCCAACTCCGCAGCCCTATTTTTCACGCTCTTCTACACAGTCGAAATAATGTGACTTACGTTACTCTGGCCCGGAGATACGGAACTGTTTTGATACGAAGTCACAAAACACGCAAGTCCAGTTCTGATGTAATCGGTCATTTGTGCGAAAATTAATCATTAAGGGCTTTAGTATACATATTTTCTCAATGTTAACAATCATGTTTTGTAGCCTTATTCATGTATCAGCTTTGTAACTAGTCAACGAAATAATTATTTTGAAATGGACTTACGTTAGTCTGGTTCTAAGGTACAGAATTGATAAGTCATTGTTAATCGCAATCTTTGTTGGAAAATACTTATATGGGCGATTCTCTGTAAACTCGTCATTTTTCACACGAAATCTGTCCGGGCATGGCTTTTTGAAATGTTCGTATAATTATTTTACTATTGCTCAGAAAATGAATCTATTACTTTGGTTTGAAAGAAGGCCAATTGAAGCTTGTGTTTTTCTGATAAATTGTGATGGGGGGTAAGTCCCCCGCCTGGTATAACTAGACAGGGGACTGTGCCTGGTGACTGTGTTTTTGCTCTTTGTTGCGTAATATCTGCAAAACTATTGGAGCATAATTAGTTACGAGACTTTCTATAAATTTAGGCACAAATCGTGAACATAATAACTAATATGTTTCATAATTAAACTAATTGGCATTAATAAAATCACTTCCCAGAGGACTGTTTTTGTAACGATCCTGATGCATACTTTCATCACAAATGTGGCTCTCAAACTAAACAAAGTATCGTTTCAGTACCGTTCTCGGCAATTTCAGCAAATTCACACTGATTGCTTTAAACTTCATGTCAAAAAACATTTGCAAGAGTAACAGATTTTTTCTATTGGAGCTTTGAATTTGACTCAGGGGACTGTTTGAAAAATCTCCGGACAGAATTTACATGACAATTTTAAGTTTAAAAAATAAGTAATTAGACCTTATATCATGAAAAAAATATAGCTGCATTATTCTATTTTTAGATAATAATTGTCAAATTTATGTAGTGTTGATAGGATTTTTGGAATATTACCTAGAAGTGTTAGACAATACGATTGGGACAGCCAGGGGACTGTGTTTCTAGCACTTAGATAATTTCTAGAAAAAAAAATTAAATTGTTATCGCTCCAAATACAATTAGGCCACCGAGTATTAATACTTTACTCGTATTAAGAGCGATAATTATTTTATTACACTTTATTATTTTTAAAATACTCGGTCCGGACAGCAAATTACCAGTTTACAGAGAATCGCCCATATTTAAATGTGTTCAATTTGTTGTGTTAATGTATGTTAATGTGTTATCAACAAATGTGTTATCAACTTGTATGCTAAAAGGCTTATCTCTATTTCTCTATATATTCAAAACTGAAAGAAAATGGCCATTTTGAGACAACAAATTTGAATTTTGACCTTTTTGGATTTTTTTAAATTTTCAAAGCCCCGCCTAAGTGAATTCTAGTGCATCAAGGATCCTCTGTGCCAAGTTTGATGAAAATTCGACGAAAACTGGATTTGTATGAGGAACAAACATGCATACATACATCAATTTTTATATAATATATAGATTTCGATAACAGCATATCTCTAGGGTGCAAAGTATACATTGTTTTGAATGGATGTGAAGTGAATACAATTTTCTGCTTTTTCCCGGAGAGATTGGTGTAACTCTTAAAATTTCTCACAAATTCATAGCTAAATTAGTAACGTCTGCACTTCATCCTGAAAGAGCAAGGACACTTTTACCGCGAAAGTTACGAACTCTTTTAAAAATTATAGTCGAAAGATTATGTTTGCTGCAGTCAACCATTTGGCTTGGGAAAGCTTTCTTGGACTTCTGTTTCATATTTTTTTGGATATTTTCACAGTCAAAACTACTAATTCTAACTACTTAATATTTCTACGGACGCCACTATTCAAACTGAACCACGGGTTCACCAGGTTGAATGGAATAAAGTTCAAAATGAAAACTTAACAATAATTTTAATATTCTTCAAAATATTTTACCATTTCCTTTTAAAACAGCTTAATCCAAAAGACAAAGTTCTAAAATTTTAAAAGTAACAACTAACAATACATTAACATTCTCACCGTTGCCACTTACAGAAAAGTAAAAATCAAAAGATAAAATTCTCGCGAGCAGAAATTAATAATTAAAATGTCACATTATTTTGCAATCTCGAACATACTCCCACCTTGCAAAGTGAAATTTTGAACTTTGCAAAATAAGTTTTAAACTAAAAAGTTCTTAAAGTCCAGATAAAGTTCTAGTTCATGAGGCATAGTCAGTTTCTTTAGCAGCCTTCAGTATATCAGCATCCGCCCTTGCGACACTTCTAAGGGGTAGAGCCTTTGGAATGGACGAATCCTTTCGCCCTTGTCAGTTCTTAATCTTGCCACTCTAGGTATGCCATCTTTTCCAGGGAATACTTCCACAATGATGCCTAGGGGCCAATTGATGCGTTTTTTATTGTCCTGCCCAATTATAACAACATCTCCAACATTCAGAGCATCTTTTCTCCTGACTCCTTTGTGTACTAAAAGACCGAGGTACTCATTTCTAAACCTTTGTCTCAGGTTTTCACGTAGTTTCTGTAAATACTTGACACGTTTCTCCAATGATGATCGGTTGACACAGTCGAGATCTGGAGTTTCACTGTTGCCACCACCATGAATAAACAAATCAGGTGTCAGTGGTACCAATCCATTTGGGTCATCAGGTAGGTAGGTGAGTGGTCTAGAGTTTATCACTGACTCACAGTCACACAGTATAGTGTACATCTCTTCATAGTTGACAACGGATTTTCCTAATACTCGACGTAGAAGCTCTTTGAGCATTCTCACCATGCGCTCCCACCATCCACCCCACCACGCTGCTGTTGGTGGAATGAACTTCCAAGTGATTTTCTGAGAGGTTGAGTATTCTGCAATTTTGTCCCAGTCCAATGCTTCAAGTTCACTGTTGGTCCCCACAAAATTTGTGCCATTATCTGAATAAATAGTTGATACTCTTCCTCTTCTTGAAATGAACCTTCTCAAAGCTTCGATGAAAGCATCGGTGGTGAGTGACTCGACCAATTCGAAATGGACTGCACGGTACACGGCGCAGGTAAATAAAGCAATCCAAGCTTTGCCTTTTGTCTTTAGGTGAAGGGGACCAGCATAATCAACCCCACATACATCAAACACTTTTGTCTGGGTAATTCTATCTTTAGGCAGCGGAGCGAAAGGTACTTCAACCGGTCTAGACGTGTGCCGTTTGCATGTCACACACTTAAATATAACTTGCTTTACCAGCTTCCTTAATTTGATAATCCAATATTTTTCCCGAAGTCTGGCGATGAGAATGGAAGCATTAGCATGAAGTGCTTTTTCGTGCTCTTCACGTATCAGACTTTTCACGACAGTATTAGCAGGTAGAAGTATTGGAAATATGAATTCCTCTAATTCGTCACTGTTTACGAGTTTTGTTTTTATGCGCAGTAGTCCTTGTTCATCTTTAAAAACTTGCATCTTCGAAAGAAACTTTTCGTCTTTAAAAGCATTTGACTGTATGTTTTTGAAGAACTGAACTTCGGCTTGTTTAAATTCTTCCAAGGTCAGATTACCTTTTAACTTGCTTTCGTGCGAGATGTTGTGCATAAAACGTAAAACCCATGCTAATACTCTGATATTTTTAGAGTGGGAAGAAAAGCGATCTGTGCAAATTTCTTCCACTTCAGTGTTCATCATAGAAGATACGACTGCCTTTCTTTTCTCTTTAAGCACTTCCTCTTCATTGATATCTACTTCTTTATCTGGTGTAGGCCACTCACGAGGCGAAAGATGGAGCCAACCGGGTCCCTCCCACCATTTAGAGGTAATCAACTTCTCCACGGAGCAACCTCTCGATGGCAAGTCAGCTGCATTATACTGTCCGGGAATGTGTCTCCATGCTTGTATTGGTGTCAGTTGTCTAATTTCTTTAACGCGATTTTGTACAAATGTTCCCCAGGTGTCATCTCTTTTCAGCCAGGCCAACACTGTTGTCGAGTCCGTCCAAAAGTACACATTCTCAATCTTCAACACTTTTTGGACCTCATTGTAAAGACGAGCAGAGATGGCAGCACCAAGTAGTTCTAATCTTGCGATTGTTGTCTCCTTTTTTCCACATGGGGCAACTCTAGTCTTACTCTGTACCAGCTGCACGTGAGTGTCTGTTTCATTACTAACTCGCAGGAAAACTGCTGCAGAGTAGGCAAGTTTACTGGCATCACAAAAAACATGTAATGAAATGTCCTCGAGTCCTATTCCACAATGCAACCATCTTGGCATTTTCAAGTTCTTTAGATATTCGAGCTCAGTCAACCACTTCAAAAAGTTCTGGCGTGTTTTGCTGTCTACTTCTTCGTCCCATCCAATTTTAGTTTTCCACAATTCTTGTAACCAGAGTTTTGGACGTAGCATGACCGGACTAGTGATTCCTATAGGATCAAAGACTTTGTGTGAAACAGCTAAAATATTTCTCTTTGTGATTACTTCATCTTTTATTTCTTGCATATCTGGAACGCTAATAGCAAGAGTATCAAGTTCTCTGTCCCAACTCATCCCCAGGATGTTGGTTGGACTGTCAATGGATTCAGAGGGATTTGTGAACTCCCACCCTCTTAAATCGAATTTTCTTTCAGTCATAATTTCTGTAGCAACTTTAATAAACAGTTTCAATTCTTCTCCAGTTTTGACACTGGCTACGCAATTATCCACATAGAAGCTGTTTATTAGTTTTCGGATAATATCTTCAGGATATTTTTCACCTCCTTGGGTTGCTTCCTCTAGTTTTGTCTCCAAGTGGTATTTGATAGTTGACGCAAGCAAGAAAGGACTGCAGGAAACTCCAAATACAACTCTACAATGACGATAATACTTAAGTCCTCCATCTTCTTTATACCACAGAAATCGTAAGAAATCTCTGTCCTTCTTATTGAGACTGATTTGTAGAAATGCTTTACGTATATCAGCTGTCACACCAAATTCATACAAGCGAAATCTCAATAATACAGAAGGAATGAGTTCTATAAGATTTAACCCTTTCTCTACACAATCATTGAGACTGGGGGTTCCTTTTTGTTTAGAAGAAGCGTTGAACACAGGCCTTATTCTCGTGGTACTGTTCTCCTTCACAACGTGACGATGGGGCAAATAGTGACACGAGGACTCAATTTCTTCGTTAGGAACCTTTTCGATAATTACTTCTTGCTCCCATTCTTTGAACACTTTGCCATAATCTTCATACAGATCTTCATTTTTTAGCTTGCGGGCTGTCACTTCCAATCCTCTAACTGCCAAATTGAAGTTGTCAGGTAAAGGCAAATGTGTGTCGAGCCAAGGTAAATCCACAAGGTAACGTTGATCTTCATCAACTCTAACAGTCCTTAAGAAGTGTTCCATTGTAGCCTCGTGAAGCTCTTCTTTAGTTTCCAAGTGAAGTTTCAATAGCCACCAATCCACTTGACAAGACTTTTCGCTGACCTGTTAATAACTTTCCAAAGAGATCAGCACCTATAAGTACTTGAACGGGCTGTGGTTTTTCGCCAACATCACTTAAAGTTATATCCAGTTCTCTAAGCTCTTGTAGCCATGGTCCTACATTCACAGGGGAGACATCATTGCAGATAGTTTCTTGATCCAGCGCTTCAAAGTTGCATGCGAAACTACTATTAACATTTCTCAATCTAATCCTATAACGAGTATGAGAAAATTCTCTTGTTTTAACTCCGCCAAAGAGAGAGTGTATTAGTGTCTCCTTCTTCACAGGCGAGTATCCCATATCTTCAGCAAGACTTTTTACAATATAGGAATTTTGTGAGCCGGTATCAAGAACTATTCTCACGACATATTCCTTCTTATCTGATATTAGCTTGCATTTGAGAGTCTGTAGGAATACTTTAGGCCCTGTGCTTAAGTTCGACATGTTTACTTCGCTGACAACTTCCTTTTCTTCGGACTTCTTCCCGTCAATTTTCTTTGACTCGAGTTCTTCACACATTAGGGGTACATGCTTTTTCCAACAAATACAACATCTCAGAGACGCATGGCATTTTCGGACGGGGTGACCAGGCGTTAAACAGGCGAAGCAACAATTCTTCTCCCTAAGAATCTTTTGTTTATCAGATAAACTCATTTTCTGTGCAGCGAAACAATCAGCGCTAAAATGAGCTTTTTCGCAGAAAACACATAACTTTTTAGCCTCCTGAGTACGTGGATGTGTGAAAAGGTTAGAAGCTGTAGGTACTTTATTCTGTTTTTCTCTGGGTTCAAATTTCTTACTTTTATAACAACTGTTATCCTTCTTTTTATTCAATCCGAAACCTTGCATCGCCAAACTAATTCTTTCCTCGGATTCTACTTCAGATTTCAAGAACTTGAGCAAGTTACTGAGCCTTTCTTGTGGCTCCCCATACTAAACTTCCTTTCGACATTTCTTGTTTTCGGTAAACACATAAACTGCACACCATCATTTAAAAATAACATTTAATTAAAACACCAACTTTAGAACATACACAATCAAGCTAAAACAACACGTAATTTACAAGACACCACACTAACTCTTCTAGCCGCCAACACACCTTTTCAGGTCACACCCAACACACTTCTCTCCCAGTCCTGTTGCCAAAGTTCGTTACAGTAATTTCCAGATTTCTCTCAGAGCGGCTTTAGTTCTTGTGCCGCCAGCACCCTGAGATCCTTACAGCTCCCCCTTTTAGGAGCTCATTGATGACAACGTCACAATGAAGCTTGTTACACACTATACACCCCTCAAATCAGCAGCTGTGCAATTTCCTCGACAATTTCAAAACCCCGAACACATTATTTTAACGCAGTATCCAACATATATAAAGGAAAGCACAGAAACTACATAAAATTAAATCACAAGGTCATGCTTACGCATACCTTATTTACAATCATCGCATTACCAGTTCCTCTTCACGACCAGTTGGCGTGATTTAAACTCATATCCATGTAACCGATCAACCGCTTTCTGTACAGATGAAACTTTTCGGAATTCGACCACTCCGCAGCCTCTGGACCTCCCATTACTCTCCTCAAAGATCTTAACATAAGATACATCACCGACTTTCATTCGAAATAAGTCCTTTATGGAAGTCCATTTACAGTCATATGGTACATTCGCAATGTAAACACATTGTTTTTTAGAAGTCCGTAGGTGTCGCCTCCTATATGAGTGATAGCTGTAATCCTTTGCAGAACACCTGAAATCTTGAGTTGCACCTGGATCTCTTGCTGAGTATTCAGGCTTGGTTAGAGAAGTCACTTTCTCACTTAACCCGCGAGCACTCGCACGGGGCCTCTCAGGCCCGGTCATTATTTAAATTCGCTGCCAAAAATCACCCCTTCACCGAAAATGGACGAGGTCCACAGTAGCTGCGTTCAGGGTCACCTTCTTACTGACCACATGTTTTTCAGGAATGTACAGACCCTCTTTCCCCCAAAAAATATCGGTTCGGGCCTCAGAGGCCCGGCGCGAGTGCTCGCGTTTCTCATTCTGCATTGAGAACGCGAAGAAAGAGGTTGCAAAATGCTTTGCAATTTGAGTTATAAAGATGAAATGAAGAGGTTACAGACTTTGTGATTAAAATTTAGTGTTCAAAACACAATTTTTTCTGCTTTAAAACTCAATTTCTTGAAAAAAACCGCTCCGGGCCTGCGAGGCCCGGCGCGAGTGCTCGTGTGACGCAAAGTAGCAATTTGAGTTAAAAGGATGAAATGAAGAGGTTGCAGACTTTGTGATTAAAATCTAGTATTCAAACCACAATTTTTCTGCTTTACAAACTCAATTTCCTGAAAAAAACCGCTCCGGGCCTGCGAGGCCCGGCGCGAGTGCTCGTGTGACGCAAAGTAGCGCGAGTGCTCGCGGGTTAACAATCTGTAAGCTGTGGGGCATATCAACAGATCATTAACCAGCTTCTTTGACACTGCGCACATCACAGGGATCTCTCCATGCTTACCGTCATCAATTCCCATTCGGATTAACCTTAAAGGAACAATCTCCCTTTCTCCAAACGCGGATACAATTTCTACTCGTCCACCACCTTCACTGGGGATGTCTTCCACTAAGTCGGCCCGTATTACCGACACTTGGGCTCCAGAATCGACGATCCCTTGCAGCGTTTTGTTTCCACACCTTATGTAGACATTCTTTAATTTATCAAACTTTCCTATCCGTTTTCCCTCATTAACCGTTGGAGCAATGATCTTTGCCATTAATACAAACGAAGGTCCATCAGCATAATTGTTCATTTCTGCTTCCATAACGTTCGTCTGCACCCTTTGGGTCTTTGGGTTCGAAGAACTATTATTTCCTGGACATGCCGCAGCCCGGTGTCCCTCCTTGCCGCATGAAAAGCATGTTATCCCGCGATTGTAATTTGATACGATTGCCCCTGACCCAGTATTAGCAGGGACGGGCTGTCTGTTAACTTGTTGTCGAAAGCCTGTGGTTTTGTTACTTAAAGGGGGACCAGACTGTCTATAGTCGCTCGTAGACTCTTCTTCGTAACCTCTGTACGAACCCCTGCAACTTTCGCGTGCGCTCTCGTACGAGTCCAATTTATCTGCTAATTGTGTGGGAATTACCATTTTTGGCCACTCGTCGACGAAATGTTCTCGTATCTCATTCGGAACCATTTTTTTAATTTGATCTGTAATAATTAACTTTTTCAACGCTTCAAAATCTTTTATTCCCAACCCGTTGATCCATTCCTCGACGAAATTGACAAGTTCAAAAACGACTTCCCTCCAAGTTTTACCGGGGCTGCGCTGATGTTGAACAAACTTTCTACGAAAACTTTCCGGGCTCAATCTGAATTTCCGAAGTAGTATACTCTTCATGTATTCATAATTTTCAAAGTTTTCTTCTGATTCACGAGCTAAGGTCTGAACGATATCCGATGGCAACAGGGATAGCAAACTAGATAACCAGTGCCTTTGGTCTACCCGGATTCTCTTAGCCTGACGCTCGAATATTGCTAAGTACAATACAATGTCATCCTCTTTTGGACTGAATTTCGGCATCAATTTCGCAATCAAAAATCCATAGTTAGCATCAGCCGTTTGGCTAACATTTAACAGATCCTCTGTGCTGGTTCTCTCTAACTTCAGTTTCTCTAGTTCGACATTCATCTTTTCCCTCTCCATTGCCGTCTTTTCTACCCTCGTACTCATGATAGATTCTAACATTCCTCTTACGAACTCCTCCTCGTAGTTTTTACTACTTGTAATCAGGTTTTTTAGATCTACGATTCTCATCTCGGGTGCAATTTCTTCCCCTAATTCGACTGCCAGGCACTGCAAGTCCTCTTTCCTCGCTTTTCCTAAGTATGCCATATCCTTCGTTGAAACTAGAACTCAATCCCACAACCAGATACCCTTGCGAAGAAAACTTTCTGCGTGTCGTAACTATGGTACAATTGCACTTGATTCTTCAAACCGGCAAATCAAAGTAATATATTCAAACAGTAAAACACACTCACTGTATCATTGGGGAAGCTGCACATTTAATCATTCTGAACTATAACCAGCGTATTCCATCAGCATGTATCTTCCTTCACCGACGTGGTTCGCCCTTCGGCCGAGTTAAAATCCTTTCGACTGCGCCACTAAACTTCCTTTCGACATTTCTTGTTTTCGGTAAACACATAAACTGTACACCATCATTTAAAAATAACATTTAATTAAAACACCAACTTTAGAACATACACAATCAAGCTAAAACAACACGTAATTTACAAGACACCACACTAACTCTTCTAGCCGCCAACACACCTTTTCAGGCCACACCCAACACACTTCTCTCCCAGTCCTGTTGCCAAAGTTCGTTACAGTAATTTCCAGATTTCTCTCAGAGCGGCTTTAGTTCTTGTGCCGCCAGCACCCTGAGATCCTTACACCCATTGTGATTGAAATCAGGGTTCCTTTGTCTTTGCCATGCCCGTAATAAATCTTCAGGTAAACATGACTCCACTAAAGGATGAAGAAGAGCAGCGCTTTTATCCGTTGTTACACCAAGAGTCTCTAGCGCACGAATCTGTGACTCCAAATTATCGTAAAGTGTACACAAATTAGTGGTAGATCCCTGTGCAGCATTTTGAATAACCAATTTCAAAAGTTTCCTAACATAGAATTCCATCAATAAATCATTTCGACCAAACCGACTTTTTAAAGCGTCTACGGCTTGGGAATAGTTGGCGCCAGTTGGCGGGAAACTTTTAACTACTTCCCTAGCTCGAGAACCACTAATAGTTGACTGTAATAAATATTGAAATTTGTTTTCAGGAGCTATATCTATATCGTTGTGAACATGCTCAAATTGAGACCAAAACTGCAGCCAGTCCTTCAGTTCTCCTGAAAATTGTCGCAATTCCAATTTTGGTAAATGAAACTTCTTTTTTACGCTACCTGATGTCTCAGGAGTTTCATCTGGTGCACTTAATGTTGCTTGAGCATTTATCCGGGCTAATTCTAACTCATGTTGCCTTTGGCGCTCATTTTCAGCGTCTTGTCCCTTTATTTTTTCATCTTGGCGCTTTCTTTCATCATCTTGGCGCTTTCTTTCTTCTGCTTCTTTTTTCCCTTCCGATTCCTTTTGCTGCCTTTCTTCAACAGAAGTCGCCAACACAGTTGTTGCGAAATCCGGATCCGATTTATATTCCTCGCTGTTTATAATTGCTTCTTTTAACGTATTGATAGTAACTTTTTCCGGTAAAGAACCGATTATTTCTTCGCATAATAACACCAAATCTTCTTTTTTGAATCCTTTTACAATTTGAAAAATCTTTTCGCTTTTACTCATCTTCTAATCTATAGAGTTTTAGTCCTGTCAAACGGACGCCAAAATCTTTCTAACTACTTAATATTTCTGCGGACGCCACTATTCAAACTGAACCACGGGTTCACCAGGTTGAATGGAATGAAGTTCAAAATGAAAACTTAACAATAATTTTAATATTCTTCAAAATATTTTACCATTTCCTTAAAACAGCTTAATCCAAAGGTCAAAGTTCTAAACCAATTTTAAAAGTAACAACTAACAATACATTAACATTCTCACCGTTGCCACTTACAGAAAAGTAAAAATCAAAAGATAAAATTCTCGCGAGCAGAAATTAATAATTAAAATGTCACATTATTTTGCAATCTCGAACAACTACCTTGCTCATCTCATGAAGTTATTGTGTTGCTCAGTACTTAAATCATTTTTGTCACCATCGATCTGATCAATGGTAAATTCTATAGGTTTATATTGAACTCATTTGAATAACATGTTGTTTAGCTTCGTCCAACAGGCCCAAAAAATCACTTTGGTCCACTGGGTCCACTTTGGTCCTTTAGTCCACTGGGTCCACTTTGATCCTTTGGTCCACCAGATCCATCTAGCTTTTGCAAAAAAATGCCGCAAATTAAGTTCATTCAAATGTAATTGGCAAACCCATTACAGAGGTCTACCAAGTTTTTCTTCCAGTTTCCGTAAAGCGCCTTTGTACTTTCCGGTTTTTGCAATGCATCCATAAAAACCAATGCAAACATTTCCTGCTCAAAAGAAACAATTTATTCTTCCTGACTTGTCTAAGAAATGTAATGTGTGCACTCATTGATTGGAGGCAAGGGATGCGCAGGTGGCACCAAAAGGGCGGCCACTTCCTCGTGGTGAGTCCTGGGTAATTTCAATGAGCAAGCAAAGAGCTGAGTAGTTCAAAGAAACACCAAAACGATTAAGAAAATTTTTTGAAGGTAATTTAAGTAAATATTGAAGGAAATATTAAATTATAAAATTTGTGCTCAATATTGAAAATATCGGAAATTTCGGAACATTTGATGAACTTTGGGCCTAATGCGCAGACTGAAATCAGAATCTAAAATAGTTTTAAAATATTCCTTGTATATTTTAAACCTTTTTCTTCCATTTAATAACCACCCGTCACTAGTTTTATCATTTGCAATATTTAAAAAAAAATTGAAAAATCTAAAAAAGATCAAAAAATTCAAAACTTTAGGCCAAATTTGCACAGACTAAAGATGACGTCGCATGAAGTGAAATATTTTACAAAATTGTTACTTAGCCTCATTCACAGTAAATGAAAGGTACCCGCTTACGAAAATCAAAAATTCATTTTTTTTCGCTCCACCCTATTGAGTAGCACTATATTTTCCTAAGCTTTTTGTTGCCATTTTTATTTTCATCAAATGCAGTCAAGTTTCCGATTGTCGATATTCAGCTAAATTCCTTTAAAACCAATCATACAATTTGAAAGGACCAATTAGTATAATTTTTCATTATTATTCTGGTAGTTATTTAAGTTCAGGGTACACCAACATTTTTAAGTTACGAACATTTCAAAGTTATACGAAGTATATTTTCCTCCAAAACGTATTATTGACACTAAGGGTCTGGCTCCACATCAGCAGAAAACCGACCGAAACTAAAGACAGAAGTAGAAAATCCGAGCATTTTTCATTTTCCCTTTCAATTCAAAGTACCCGGATTTTTGGTTTCAGTCGGTTTTTTTGCTGACGTGGAACCAGGCCCCGAAGTGTAAAATGCTGTAAATCACAAAATGCTGCGTTTCATATCTCTGAATATTGGTCGAAATATTGTCAAGCCTTTTGGGTTCGAATTGTTTTTTTTTTATGCTCTTAATTTCCCTAAATATACGTCAGGGTACCTAGGATCTGCATAAAAAGGTACATTATATGGTTTTCGACTATTTCTTTTTCGCTTCAAACTTCTATCATCTTAACTCTGCATCTTATTTTTGAGCATGTTTGCCTTCGGAAGTATGCATCTAGAACAAACGGTTGCAAAAATAAAGGTATGCAAGTTACAAAAAGTAAACTAAGTAAAACAAAGTAAAAGGGAACACCTTGTGAAACTAAATTTGTATTTCACACAGCTTTTGATCTGATGAGTTACTAGTTTCTTTTTTTTGCATCAAAATTTAAGTGGCCAATATTTGTTTGGTAACTAGACCTCTCCTACTCTACTTCCAATTACAAAAATATTTCAAAATAGTTAAGTTTTGCCTATGCGTAAAACTTTTTTTTTCTTTTAGATTGCAATCAAAGGGGCTCCTCTATTCGAGAAAATGTAAACGACGGCTTTGATTGTCTGGTTTGCTATTTAAGTATGAGTGAATTACGTGATGCTGGTATTAACATCGTCTTTACTGCTTGTGATCATATCATGTGTGTCAACTGCTTCAACAAGATTTTTTTGTCAAGAAGAGCCGCTTGTCCACTTTGTAGGTCAAAGCTTAAGCGAAAAGAATTGTGGAGTACAAAGTAGAAAAAAACGATCAAGTAATGCAATACAAGAAGTCACTATAAGCGTAATATTTATGAATGGCAAAAAATATTTGTATTATTCCTGCGGATAAGTAACGTCATCTTAAATTTAACATGATCTTGGACTTTCGGAAAAAGTTTGGTGAAATTTAGTTAACGAAATTAAAAACTATTGTGGCCAATGTTTCAAAGAAAAAACTATATTTTTAAGTAAAAATAAATAATAGGCACGTAAAGGTTTTGTGTTATTTATCAGTTTCTATGTTTTGTTGTCAATCGTCTTTCCGTTGAACACCAATCGCTTCATTGCAGGGCATTCATTCTGGGGCATCAAAAGGAAATGTCCCTACGAATAGATTCGCCATTTATCGCTCTGATGGGTCAACGCTATCAAAATGAACATCTGAGCTTTTGCGTAGCAATTAAGATCGTGTGAGCAACAATAATGAAACAAAATAGTAAATAGAACAGTATTATTTCATTGCAACATTTTTATTTATCGGCTGCGAATATAAGCGTATATTTTATCTCCCCAAAAACAACAGTGTTGTAAAAAAATCCCCCGCCAAGAAAACCTTAAATACTCAGCCTTAAAAAGTTATGATATCGAGTTTTCCCGCCAAGTTTGTGCCAAACTACAACTAGCCTGTATGTATAGTTCTTTTAAATTGTTTTCAGTTTTGCCAGGCGGGAAGCTTTGTCTTGTGAGGTGGTTGCTTAATGAGTAAAAACTTCCCGCCTGGCAGGACTGAAAACAATTTAAAAGAACTATACATACAGGTTAGTTGTAGTTTGGCACAAACTTGGCGGGAAAACTCGATATCATAACTTTTTAAGGCTGAGTATTTAAGGTTTTCTTGGCGGGGGATTTTTTTACAACACTGTTGTTTTTGGGGAGATATCACATGTTTTTGCATTAATAATACTTTTTTGCCTGTTCCCTTTTAAAAGCCTTATGCAATAAAATCAATTACAAATATTTTATTTGTTAACAAATAGAAACTGGCAACAGATGAAATTATAAATCATTGAGTTTTCTTTCCTCGTGGCCCAACAATGAAAACATAAATGCTCAGATGTTGAACAGAGCTAGTAGATAGAAATCGGACCAATTTTAAGCATTAATAACTCCGGGGTGCGATGACCCCGGGGGGTAAATTTTGGGGAAATGTCCTCAATGTCTCATCGAGAATATTCATACCAAAAATCAACACTAAAGACCCCCGGGGAGAAAATATACGGAAAATAAAAACGAGGGGGGAGGGGGTGGGGGTTCGAAAAACCCCCTATGCCGAGCTTTGGGACAAAATAAATGTGGGTGCAAAAGCAGAGCTCAATCCGAGTTACCGTTTAGTCTGGACCCCTGTCAAACAATTTTTAAAAAGTGCGAAAAATAGCGATTTTATAATTTTATTAATGCAGATATGTCAAAATTGAACGCCATTGCTATATGTTGCTAATTCGAAGAAAGTAAACAATGAATGAATGTCGTATGACTGAATCATGAGTTGCGACCAACTTTACCTGAAAAGTGAATTTATTTCCCCTAAAAAGCAGTACTAATAAGGCCTTCTGCATCAATTCACTCTGTACTCCACTTCAGTTAACTATATCAATATTTTTTAACCCTTAAAGATAGGATAAACATCACTTTCTACAGCAGAAACAACATGCTAATAAATGTAAACAAACATTTGGGTGGTCCTCGTTCAGCGCTCTCTAGCTGGCAAATCTTTACCATTGATGTTTTGAGTAATGAAGCAGCCTGTATAAAACGCTATCTAGTGAAGCCTTGGTAACGTCATCTTACATTTAACATGATCTTGGACTTTCAGAAAAAGTTTGGTGAAATTTAGTTAACGAAATTAAAAACTATTGTGGGCAATGTTTCAAAGAAAAAAACTATATCTTTAAGTAAAAATAAATAATAGGCACGTAAAGGTTTTGTGTTATTTATCAGTTTCTATGAATTATTTCTATAAAAACCACTGCAGTTTTTTCTCTTTGCTTACTATACTGCAAAAACGTAATGATAGCTTTGCAGTAGCCATCAAAACGATCCAACGTTACGATGCAGTGCAAATGTGTTGTTCAACAACGAGCGCTATTTGCAATCAGACTCATTTCCTTTTTAGCTTAAAACTATTTAAAACAATTATAATTCACGTTCTAATTTCTTAGGAAAATTTATACAAACACTAGCAAAAATACCCGGCGCTGCCTGGGTCAGTAATGATATTGAGAAACAAATTCTGTACCTCAGAACCAGAACGACGTAAGTCCAAAAATGGCGATTTTCACTTTATTAATGAATTATATCGCACCCTTGCTACAAAAGTGCCACAACGCAAAAAACTACGTTTTCCAGGAATCGCAAAAAACTGTTCCCGGGCTGACTCGGCATATTTCAGTATTTTTGAATTTGTCAATATGAAGACCGATACATCTCAAACTATGATCGTTAGTTACGCACGTTACTCTACGACGGCTGGACGACAACTCAATATGTGGCATTTGAGGGGGAAGGGGTCCTATGCATCTTGATAACAACAAAACGCCATAGCTGCTCTTTGACGGCTGATTTTTCAATGAAACTTCTGGATCTTTTGAAGATTGGTAGAGACGTGTAAACTACGTCTAATGACGGCCATAACTCAAAAATTACAATTTTTGAGTTATGGCACTTTTGTAGCAAGGGTGCGATATGTAGAACCTTATTCTGCATCGACCCATGAGAACGGTATTCTATAAAGCAAATTCCTTCCAATTATTTAGCAACATTAAAAAGCGCGAATCCCATCCTTTGCATGCATCCGACAATTGTTTTTCCCTCCTCCTGAAAAGTTACCAAAATGGACTTACGTTAGTCTGATTCCGAGGTACAGAATATATACTCACCTTTGGTTTTTTTTTCCTGAACCTGAAAGAACTCAAAACACACCGCTTTGACGATTTTTAAAATGTCGCCAAATTTGCGGTAACTGTTTTGTTATACCTAGGATAATTTTGCTCCCCTCCCTACTTTATGAAAATACATTAAGTAATATTATGTCACTAATTTTTGTCAGAGAAATAGTCATCAAATGCTGAGATACTATTGCTGACCATAAAATGATGCTAAACGTTTTTGTCCTAAATGATTTCGAAATTAATGGAAACATTTGACAATTATTTATGCAAAAATATATTTGAAAAAAAAAATTGAACCGACTTCGGAACTTCACTCAGCAAATGCTCTAAAAAGTAAAAAATAACTTTATTCTTTGAACACCATCGATACTACATTTAAACATAAGTTTTGAAGTCGGCGCAAAAAAGCTAAAGAGAATCATTCGAAACTATAAATATAAATTTAAATGAATCCAGGTTCTTTATTCGCATTCGCATTCATTGAAAAATACATATTTATGCAATGGTACAAATATTCAGCTCTCAATTTTCAATGATTTCTCTGAAAATGTTGGCAAAATATAGTAAACATCATTTTACCTATAGTTTTTGCGCCGACTTCAAAACTTATGTTTAAATGTAGTATCGATGGTGTTCAAAGAATAAAGTTATTTTTTACTTTTTAGAGCATTTGCTGAGTGAAGTTCCGAAGTCGGTTCAATTTTTTTTTTTCAAAAATATTTTTATTTTATTCTTTTTAGTGTAAATGTACATATGAAATAAGGTAATGTTTCCATTGCAAAACTTCATCTAATTTTCTTAAGTAAATGCTTCATAAAATAAACTATGTACGGAAAAAAAAGGAAAGAAAGTATCAACGCGTCTAAAATTTGAAACGATTGACACTAAAAAATAATCCTTGTTATTCTCCGGTATTTATTTGTGTACTAGTTTAATTAAAGGCTATATTAACGGCTTTTCAATTAATTTATATTTCAAAACAACACTAGATTCTCGCAGTTCATAAAATTTCACGACGTATTACATACGTGGCCCGCTAATGAGTGTCATGTTTGCTTCAGTTAGGCCTTCATTCAAAATTTTCATGATAATTATAAAAACTGTTTCATATCAATCACGTTCTGTAACAATGGCTTTCATATTTAATCATTTGGGACAAATCGCTTTAAATTTGAGCAAAAATTTGGAGATTTTCCTCACTTTCTTCAGAATTCCTTTATCAAACCTTATGTAAATTAAGGGCCGAATTCAAGTGAAACACCATTGCAATCGCTTCGAGGCGATCGCAATAGACCAAAATTGCAATCGTTACTGGACGTCGAATTACATTAGAATCGCATCTTGTAGCGATTGTAACGTTTCATTTGAATCCAAATTTGGGAATTTGCGATTGCATTGGTGAAATGCGATCGTCCGTGTTTCACTTGAATTCCTGCCTAAGACTAATAAAACCTGAAATATTACGAAACAATCAGTACCTGGTGCGACTTTCATTTCGTTGGAGTTCAGAAGAAAAAAGCAGGACATAGAAAGATACTCGGTTTAAAATTTTTAAAAAGACCACAGAAAGGAATTTCATTATG